>OZ020569.1:53276493-53359622 GCA_963971475.1 Chrysops caecutiens
CTTTCAAAGCCACCTATATCTAAAGATGAATTTCAAATAAATTCGCCTAGAACAAGTCGAAGCTGTAGCCCCGTGAATGTTGATTTTGTTCACATTTATCGTATAAAATCGCCTGAAGATATTCTTACCATACTAAAAAGTCGTTACATTGAATTAAGATTCCTAAAATCTGAGGTTCGACCTGGTTATAACTTAGAAAAACTTTTAGAATTACAGGAAAAACAACGGAAATTTCGTTATAGAAGCGAAAATGCCAATGAGGTTAAGGAAAAAATATGCATGAGAAGTGCATTTTGCCTCAACCCAGAGCTGATATCGAATAAATCGACTATATCATATCGTCCTCGAAGTAATCCATCAATGGGTCGTACTCTAAATCGATTGTTGTTTCAAGAAAATCGGCCAAGTCCTGCTGATATACTACGTGCCCAAGAACTTAGGAGACTAATAGAAACTGCACGTTTCCGAACACGTTTATTACTACAAGAGCGTGATCGAACAAAAGTGAATTTAAGACATTTAGAAACCAAACTTGGGCAGTTGCATGATAATAATATTGAACAGGGTTCATGGCTCATGTCTCGTTACAGATTTTTAAACCGTGAAAGAGAGTTATTGATAAAAGAAAAGATAACTGTTGCAAGTCAGAAAGAAGAATTTAAAGATATTCGTAAAAGTCTAAAAACACGACGAAATCAGCTTTGTAGTGAGTTAAAAGAAGTTTATCCAATTGAGAAGAACTTAAATGGGCATTTTGCAATCCATGATGTTGTATTACCGAATAGTGAGAATCTTCCAAATGGTGAGAAGCTTCATAATCTTGATCATGTATGGGAACCCATCACACCGCACTCACTAAGTGTTGCACTTGGCTATGTTGGACATGTTGTTCAAATGTGTTCTATGATACTAGATTTGCCATTAAGGTGGGAAAATATTTTATTATTTTATTAATGCTTTTATTAATTTCTTTTCATTTTGACAGAAACCCAGTTATACATGAAGGATCTAGATCTCAAATTACAGATATTGTTAAGGACTTACCTTTCAGTTCACGAGAGTGAGTGGCAAATTAAATTGTAAAAGTGTCAGGATTCATTATTTTCTTTTACATCTTCTAGATTTCCTTTATATAGTAGAACGAGTCCTCCTCCAAAAGCAGTTTTATATGCAGTATATCTTCTAAATCAAAATATTGCCCAACTAAACTTTCAAGCAAAAGGAAATAAATGTGATTTAAGAGCTACGCTTCCAAACTTGTTGCAATTACTTCATTCTGCTAGTTCGGCTCGAGATGAAATCGATGGCAGCCATTTAGGTGAAACGAGTCAAATTATTTCAGCTTGTGGTTCATCGGTTGATTTAAATGTTCCTTTACCGCCTGTTATTAGTAAACCAGTAGATGTAGTTGACATAAAAACAAATGATCAAAGGTAATTCAAGTATTTACATGAATCTGTTTATTATTATTTATAATTTTCTTTAATTTATTAGAATATCAAGATCTGTGGGAAGTTATTCTGATGATCAATTATCAACAAACAGCAAGAATTTCTATAGTTCTGAACCTATTTTGAATATACAAAAAATTCACGTAACGAATTTCAATGAAAACGGCGACGTATAACGTCTCTTTCATTATTTAATTCTCACTTTTTAAATCGTAATAAAACTAATATTACTACATGTACTATGTACGAATTGTAAAAACACATTATATCGTTACATAAAAACGTTAAAATTTCCTAGAGAAAAGTGTTAATGTGAAAATTAGTTAATATAGAAACATTTCATATATTATTATATTGTGGTGATATTTAAAAACAAACTTTAGATGATTATGTATTGGAAAGAGCTGAAATAATATCAAGTTATTTGTGAAGTATTCACTTTGTAATTTATTTATATGTATTATTAGTGATAATAAAATTTATTATTTACACAGCGTCACGTTATTTGGTAGAACAAAAAACGAATTTATTACTATATAAACTTATCAAAATTTCTTTTTAATTTTAAAGTTTGTTTAGCATTATGGTGAAAAATTTGCCATTCAAACTTAGTATGCTGGCCTAAGCATGTATCAATCAAGGCTTTACAGGACTTTTTACCAAGGCAAGGATGATTCCAAATTTCAATCAATTTTCGCAATTCTGGGGCCTTCTGTTTCTGATGACAATTAACCAGAAAACATAAGAAATTGATTTTTCACACAGAAATAATTTATTTCATTTATGATTGAATTTAAATCCCATGTAAACCAAAAGGCATCTCAAAAGAGTGAAACTAAATGAATGAGACCACTAAACGGATTCTTAACGATTAAATGTATGTAGTTTTAGAGACTCGAAAAATTTACATCTCAAAATTGTTCGTTTTAGTCTAATAATTAGAACATCTCTGTAATATAAACTTGAAAATCAGAAATAAACTTCAGTTTCTGCTCCTGCATTGAATGAATAAAATGTCAAGTGGTCCGCGAACATTCCTAGGAGCGTTATTCTAAGGAAGATCGTTTTTGACGTTTATAAAGGAATGTTCACATCCCAATGTCAAAGTGGAAAGTGAAAGCTCTTCGACGGTAAATGAATGACAAGAACAACGTGAAAGGGATTTTTTGTCCTTTCCTCACATAATGCAGTGATCCTTCTCTTTTCGCTTTGCGTACGCCACTTTAAAATGCTTAAAGCTACTGAAGACTGCTGATCCTGAGCAGGAGATCATTTGCAAGTCTACTAAAAAGGATTTACAACACCAGAATCGTGGTTATTTTCAGTTCGTTTAATAATGTTTGAATCAAAATGCTGCAATTGCTCGAATTGTGTAATAGTGTTCCAAAAAATTCACATGCAGTGGAATGTAATTTCTCTTCTGCAAACCTAACGCCAACACACATGAACGCTTCTATTCGCGTAGCATGTGCAGCGAACAAGTGGAATCCGAATAAACTTCAAAACAAACCAAAAGCTCTCAAAATAAAAAAAAAATCTATATTTACTTCTCCCCGCAAAGCTTTGCCTGACTTTCTCAGAAACAAAAGCTGCTCGCAGTGGAATTTTGGAAGGCTTCCAATCGGAACAAATGTCACTATCTACACTTGATACAAGTATCGTGAATTCTGTCAAAGTGGGATTTTGTTTGCAAATGCAATGTAACGTGTCCGTAGGTCGCGGGAGATATTTGTGATAAAAATTTATGAAAAATCGTTGAGTTACAGTGTACGTTTGATATAATTTAGCTACATGTTGTAACATTTGTTAATTATAATAAAATACAGAAGTCATAACAAGTTTTCCTGCCGAAAAAACATTTCGCGAATTCCCAGAGGGTTAAACAACAAAAAATTCAATGTCGGAGCAATTATTTTCATACGAAATAATTGAAAATTAATAAATTCTCTGCTTGGTGAAACTACCTATTTTTTCCACTGAAAAATAAAAATTTTCATATTTTCCTGTGAAGTGTCGGAAATCGATCACGGGGGGTTGAAGCTTTCGTTCTGTTTATTTATTTTCCTTACAGTTTTTGATGTTTTAATGAAAAATAAAAGTATGAATAAATTGTGGTAAAAATTTTCCACGATGCCTAGAGAAAAGCTTATTTAACGTGAAAAGTATGTGTTTGATTCGTTGAAGAAAATTAAAAATTTTCATTTAATATTTACAAAACGCAGTTTGAAAGTTGGTAAGTAACCAATTATGATTGTACGAGAAATTATATTAATATGAAATAATGTTAAAAAAACGAAAGGAATAAAATATTTCCTTTGCAAAGTCACAAAGGAAGTGGTTACGAAGTCTCAAAGGGAACCAAATTAGCGCAAGACAGCTGCCTAAATATTTTCATGTGGGCTTGAATTGACACGAGAATTATGTTCTATGCTTCCAACAGAGCACATAGAGAATTCTTTCTATTTGAAGGATAAGAAATAATAATTGGTTGGTTACTTTTATAACAAGCTTTCGTCGATTCAGTTTAATGAATACTTTGGTCCTTCTAAGATTACATTGATGTAAATAGTATAGGTCCTTCTGAAAAGGGTTTGCTATTTATAACCACCGAAAATAGAAACCCTTTTTGCGACTTCTTATTTGCGGACATATGGTACGAAAAGTGTCGTTGTGGCTTTTACATATTGATAAATTTTTGCTAGTTTAGTTGAAGATTAACTCAACACAAAGTTATTTCTGGATAGATGTTATAATTCCGTGGTCAAATATCTCCATTTTTTCCATTCGATTTAAACTCGGTGACAGGATAATAGGAAGTTTTGTGTCAATTTTATACAAGGTTCTTGTTATTTCTCTTTTAATCTCTCAAGCTGTCTTAGACTAAACTTCATTAAAATGCAAAGAGTGCAATATACATTTCTTGAGTGTAGTGCATTCTTTACTTGATAAGCACATTGGATATAAAATTTGCGGTAATGAAGTATAACGGCTGGACCTGATCTGAATATCGGTTGGAGTTGTGGACATGGTTCTGATTTGGCTCTCTTCGTAGCTACACTGATGACTGGCAGTGGATTTCTTGAAGTTGTCTATCATCATATGATAGTCCCGCCCAGTTTATTGGGAATCAATGGGAGTCAATATGATACTCAGATGATTCAATACGAGGCTCCCCCGGAATCGACTGCTAGATAAATAAATCAGTCCAGATTCACGGTTCCTCGTGAGAGACGACAAGCCACTGCCAGGATCCAGTAAAGAGCACTATAAAGCACTGTGAGGCTGAACTGTAATCGGCTAAGGAGATGAAAGAGTCAAGATCTAGGCTGCCTTTGAATTGACAAAGAGTCAATTAGAGGCTCAGTCCGACTTAGAAGGAATCCACAACCGTCAGGCATCTCTTCTGCAACCGTAAGACATCTGAATTCTTTAATCACTAGACTGCACTTCGACTATGTTGTCCTTCCACATAAAAGGGATATTATTTTTAAGCACTAATTTGGAAAAGTAATAATTAAGTATATTACTAATAAATAAGTAATTTGATTCCAAAGCATTGCGTAACAAAGTGTCTAACTATTGTATATCTCGTATAATCAGTTTTCCTGATTGAGATCATTAAATTGACCAATTTCCGACCACCCTCCTTATTCCGACTTTTCTATTTTTGCTAATTATTGTTATTTGGAGCATGTAACTTAATGTTAATATATTGAAAATCGCAGACACCTGAAAACGAAAAGAGAATAATAAATCATGTCGAAATTATTAAATATAAAGTTATGTTAATACATGTTATTGGTATGGTATATTTAAAAAACAACAACAAGATATTGTGGCCTGGCGATGCATGAAACCACCGCACTTATCGTTTGAGGAGAAGCGTCTTACAAAAAGTTGCCGATGACCTGAAGAGGCCATTAGCTAGGGATATCGGGTGAGACCTTAACCAAACCTCATCAGTGCCCCGACAGTTGAGGTCTCTGGAGTATATCCCGCTCTTACCCATATAATTCTATGGACCTTAATCAGACGGAAGGAGGATCCGACTGCAAATTATATGAGAAAAAATAAATTTCCCAACGCATGTGGCGTCGACCGAAATCTCCCCATATGACAATATTGTCGACCCAGTCAGTGCATCGAAATTATGGACTAGTCCTAATAAAAATTTTTTTTTCTCACAACCAGATTGAAAACTACGCCTTTCGCTCCGCTGTCGAAGTACGATAGTATATTCACTCGTGAGAGAAAATGGAGAACATTTGCATTCCGTGTAAATTGCCTCACGAGTCGGAGGTGAGGAACATACTATTTTCACATACTCAACCGTCGAAAACACTCACATTGTCCGACGAAAAAAATCACCACTGCGCTCCTCGATATCGCAGCGTAAACCGGAATTTTCACCGTGGGTGTGTGAAAAAGAAGTATACTCGACTTGGGAGAACTAATACAACATTACCATTGAGTGTTTTCCTCTCTCGCCTACAGCTCGTGAGGCAACTTACACTCGATGGAAATGTTTTATTTTTCCCATGGTGAACAATACACTATTTTAAAGGAGAAGCATTTTTGGCGGTGTGAAATAGTGAACGTTGCGTTATCAATAATAATTCATAATTCAATAAATTATGTCAAAAATGAAGGAATTTTTATTTAAAATATGTACATAAATAACATGTCATCGAAAATGATAAACAGTATGGTAATGCAAGCTGATGACTTTATCAAGAAAATTATGGAAATTAACATACAAAGACACTATCCTTGATCAAAGATTTAAGACTATAATTACATCAGAAGTGAAATTTGACGCACAGAGATAATGACATGAAATCTTAGAAAGTTTCATTAATTATTGCTGTGGAAAATGTAAGAAGCCATAAAAATAGAAAACTTTCCTTAGGAATCCTTAACAAATGGGTTTTCACGATGAGATGATATTATGAAAGGACTAAATTTGAGTGTATTAAGAGGGTGTCGTGGGGCAGAACAGAGGATATTCCTTTGTTCGTTAGTATTTTTAATCCATTGCTTTGAGAATCTTATCGATTCTGGACATCGATAACCTTATCAAAAGTTTTTGACAACCCTTTCTGTATAATTTCTGTTTAAAATTATAAAAGGATTACTGAAGTGAATTCTTTCTCGTTTTTCTTGATCAGGTCGATCAAAATTGTTCTGCTCATGCAGTTAAGATGATATTTGAAATTGATCCATGTTTTTCTTAAAAATATCCTTATTGCAAAAGGGTTTTATTTCACATCATTTTACTGAATTATAAATTACAATGGATAAGAATAAACTAAGCTCAGGAAATTTCAAAGTTGAAGAAGCTTTTTGAAAGTATAAAGTTTGCTCCTTTTACATCAAAGAAGACAAATACTTTGATCAAATAAATAAAAAAGGATTCTTGTGGCTTGGATTAGCTCGGATAGCTTCAAGCACTCTTACTTCTAAAAGTTTTCAAGAATGAAGAATTCAATAGGAAAGAACATTACGAAATTCCAAGAACAATCTGTTCCTTAGAACTATGTGTGTTTACGATTTTAGGTTAACTTGTACACAAATCTTGGTGGGAGTCTTCATAAATCACAACTTTTTATATAGTTATATGATTTCAATTGTCGATAGAAATTACTGTAAATTAATAACCTTACAAGTGCTGATAAATTGCGTAAATTTGATAGTTTCATGCTTTCAACCTGAAATTACTGTCAGAGAAATCATGTTGTTATCGAAATTGTCGATTGGCTTGACGAAAGATAAAATTTTTCATGTCAAATCAGAGGGTTTTCGTGTTATTTATTGCAAAATAGAAAAGATTTTATCGTGGATTATGGCACAGAGTCAACAGGGTGTTTATAAGTTTTAGAGAATGGTTAGTTTGTATTATTCTAGGATTATCTTCACACGCACGAACTTACGGATATTCTGTCTTATCTATAACAAGTGGGCCCTGTGGATCAAAATCTGTTTCCTTCAAGTTTATGCGGCTTAGTAGAAGTGTCCAACAGTTACTTCAAAGCTGTCATTAATGCTTTGTTTTAAATTATTTTTAGCTCAAACTAAATGTACTAACTTTGTACATCAACCAACACTCCATTTAGCATTGAGGCTCGGCAAAAACAATAGTGCCGGTCCGAGTTGTATATTTTCTAACTCGAGTCAACTCGACTCGGTGTCTGAATGTAGTGTTGAGCTTGAGCTTTAAATTGCGCGCAAACTTGTCAGTCAATTCAGAAACGGAGAGGAACTATGTAGTTACAAGTAACCACTTTTCCCAAAACTGTAGCGTATCTTGCTTTCTATTTAGATACGGTATATCTAGATATTGATTTAACAAAATTGAAGCAGGAGACATTGATGTCTGTTGTGTAATGTATTCGCTTACTTTTTTGTAAAAACCTTCCGGACCAGCTAACCATCACCAGTTGAAAAAGCCTGAAATGTTGAAGCTGCGGCAGGTTAATTTTGAATATCTTCTGATTGGTGCTGTACGTGATATTGAGGCAGTTCTTCGAGAATATATTTTATGCAACGCTTGTTCCGAAAGTTGAATTTTCGATGTTCGTTTTGCGTGCGTAATGTGTTCGATTCCCAAACAGCGTAAACTCTTATCATATTTTACCGCACTACTGCGTAAAGTACAACTTTATGTAACAGATTCGTGTGAATATTAATCTCAAATTCAACCTTCCACTATTTGTTGCATAAACTATTGTATGCACCACGGGTGTGAAGTGACGCTTTCTTGCAGTCGTTGCTACATTTGCACTCGGTCATGCCGCATACGTACAAAGACTCGTGTACTTGTAGCACTCAACTTGGTCACGCGTCACAATATCTACACTCGTCTTTACACGCATTCGACATGACCTTACACTCATGCTGCAGTCCACGAATGCAAGAAAGCGTCACCTTACACTCTTGATACATAACTAGCTATAGAAGCAGTATGCGCATTACTTTCAAACCCAAACGCTGTCTGCTCAAAGTGTGGGCCGACAATTCTTGCTACACTGCAGTCCTGTTACTTTCGTAACCACTTAATGTCTTATCTATGACTTTCAGCAATGACCTTTGTAAATGTTTACCAGCTTCAGTACTCACAGTCTTCTTTTCAACAAAAGTAACCCTTTACTTTTTATCGTCAAAAACGCCAACAGCTTGGGTTCAGAAAATGCGTAAATTTGATTTGTTACCTGAAGTTTTTCTCCTCGTTAATGCGGTGCAGACTTATAAGCTCTTTATGAAACAAATAAGAGGTCGAGATCAATTGCATAATTATTGCATTTTTTCCTCATTGGAAAAATATGAAAAAGTCCATTGAATGATTGTTATTTTCAAAACCTAGTATTATTCAGACGCTGACAGCGAAGATTTACATACACATATGTGTTAAAAGTTAATAAAGTAGTCGAAGATACATAACCGCTTTTATCTAAGTAAGCAAAGACCCAAGTAAAGCTAGAAATTTTCAGGAAAACCCGAACTTTTATTAATTCCAAATTACGATACGTCATGTATGTATTATCTTGAGTCGCTGGAATTGCGTAATATCTTGTTAGTTAAGTCCGAGTCAAGTGACTTCGTCTTATTTCGATTAGTGGCTCCAATTCGGTCGTAGGTGATTGATTCGATTCCAAGCCAAACAATTTCAATTTTGTTTGTGAATCTGAACAGTGCACATCGAGCTCAAGAGTAGTATTGGCTCTAGTTTTGTTAGTGATACATACTTTGATTATAATTTGCGCGCTGTTTAGTTTACAAATATAATTACAAATAAAATACTTACAACGTGGCATTCCAACAAGTGAAAGTGAATACGAATTGAGGTTTTAGAATTTTTAAATTGCATTTACTATTATTATCACTTCGGGGAGCTGTTTAAGTGTTTGATTTGCATTCCGGACTTGGTTTCACTTTCTATCATTGCTGCTGCGTGCTAGCACTACTGCTTGACACTTGTTGGAGCGTTGAACTCGTGGTGAATGATATAAACTCGGTTCTAGTGAGTTATTTAATTTTTTTTATATGTATGTATCAAAAGTTTGTCCTAGTGACACAGATACGTCTTGCGTATGAGAATGGATAAAAGTTATTAGGAGCTGAAGTCGACACTTGAGAATATGTTCGACTTTGTTCACAAAATAATCTTCATTTTTATCTTCAAGAAGAAACTTCAATAAAAATCAGTTTTTTATAAAATAAAATCAAAAATTCAGTTATCGGTAAACAATTGAAAAAACGAGTAATTGCAAATCTGTTTATTTTTTTTTTTACGCTTTTAACTTAATTTGCTATTTGGTAATATACATATCTCTTGTTATGTTCATTTCGACTATTTAATTTCCACGTGTATGACAAAATGGTATCTTGATTCAATGTCATTGTGACCGGCTAAACGAGTTGTGACATAGCACTTAACAATTGCGGAAGCTTAAAAGTCACGTAATGATTTTGGATAACGCATTTTTTCCTTTGTTTGTTATTTAAAATCTTCATGGTCTCAAACATGTTCAAAATTTGAAGGTGTGCGGAAGCTGATGATTAAAAGTTTTTAAATTGACTCCGTGATCATTTTATTTCTAAGATGAAGTCTGCACAACAAGCATGATTTCTATTAGCGACATCCCAATTGTCGTAATTTAATTTTAGATTTTGGTACTAATAGCTTCTTCCATAGAATTGACATTCGTTTATATATTTTTCCATTTTCCCAATTTTCATAGAATTTATTTTTCTTTTAAATCAACTTGCGTTTGTTTCTCATATTCTGCAACAAGTGTTTTGTTGTAGCATAATTCGTGTTTCTAATCAATGGTGCCATTCTGTTTAGTATCTGTGACTTGGCTAAACCTTTTGACTATAGGGAATTTATCAGCTAAACATTGTTTACTTCCCCAAGTCGTTATCAAAAAGACTCCTTTGTTTTATGCTATAGCGTGACAAAATTGAATTTCTAACAAAGTGACTATAGGCCATCAGTCAACGCAAAAATTGAACTGAATTTGTTTCTTTTTGTGCTAATATTTGATAAGGATACATGAAGAAATGGAAAAGTCATTTGTTGCTATGCTTACCAGTAAATCTAATTAATTCCACATCATTCATTAAGGCATAAAGAAAACATCATTCCGAAGAAGTTACACATAAAACAAGCGTAATGGGTGAGTGGATAATAAAATGTGTTGAACAATAAAGTTCTTAGAAAAATCATTGTACCCATGTCCTAGTAGTTCCAATGGTCCTAGAGGTCAGTTTTTGGGGTAGTTTGGATTAATTTCATCAAATCCTTATTACATTTTATGGAGACTTTCTCTTTAAAAATTCATCAAGTTTTGTAAAAACTCTAAAGTTTTGTATTTGTAAATCCCTGGGACTCCGTTTATGTTTGACCTTTCTTCATTGTTGGCGCTTTAAAAATTTCATTTTCATGTAAATAATCACATAAAAACCTTGTCCCTAAACGAGACGAGATGTATGTACATTGAAGCGATTAGTTTTGAATAGTTCAATTACTTTTAAGCAAATTTTCACTTGTTCCGTGGTTCTAGACTTTTCTGTAGGTATTTTGTATAGTGGGTTAATCTAGTTACTTAATTTCGAATATTTGGCAAAAAGCTTAACTAACAAAACTGACTCCTAAAAACCAGTTTTAGTGTTAAAACAATTTATGCTACTTCTGTTAATTGTCAATCACGGTTATTTTTATATAAAAGAAAATGTCAACATGATTGGATTTTCATGCAATAATAGCGTAGAAAATGGAAGTGATAATTTTGTTTAAATTAACAAGCACGAAAAACCTATAATTGAATAATCAATGCGTTTCAAATTGTCCGTGGGAATTAATTATCAATGAAGCACGAAACAAACTGAAACTGTTTCCTTAAATTTTCGAATTAATTGTGTAATTTGATTTGTTTTAATTTAGAATTCTGTAAACGTCCATGTGAATTTCATATTAAATACTGATGGATCTATTATTTCTCATAAAGAGTCATGGTGTGAAATTGAAATCAGTAGTTAGATTCAGTTTTTATTAGAACGAATGCGTCAAATACTGAATGATTTGTATCACTTGGGAGTATTGTTATTATTTAACCCTAAATTCTCAATGTACGATTTGTAGCAGAAAGCTAACAAGAATCTGGAGTTAAATATAATAAAAGGTACAATGATTGATACTAGAACCCTCGAGCTACGCTATCATTTGGCTCATCTGAGAGGCTATCTTAATTTCTACATTTACCTACACTGCCGGTTAAAAGTTTTCGATCACTTTTTCGAAATTCTATTATGATGATGGTCATTTTGTTACGACCTTGAACAAAATTTGTTATTAATGTGGACACAGCAGTATTGATAAAGTCTGGTGAATGCATATGCCCAATGTTACTCCAAATGCAATATCGTCTCTTCACGACATCAATTTTTTTACTGTTTGACAGGAACGTAAGAAAATCGCGCCCAGTAAGTCAAAGTCAAGAGAAACTCTAGGAGTATCTGAGAGGTTGTTGGAGGCAAATCTCAAACAGTAAATTAAAAATACTCGTGGCACGAATACCCAAAGTTAGCTATGCCGTTATTAAAGCAAAATTAGCATACTTCGAAGAATCGAAAATTATGAAAAAAAAAAATTAATTAACTATAGAACATATACCGTTGAAAATAAATTTGTTTACACTATAGGCACTAGCCATAAATTTGTGATTTGCTAGACTTGACAACTTTTAACCGGTAGTGTATATTTATTAAGAATTTAACGTCTTGAAAGTTTTTATTATTATCTTGTATTATCTACACTCGATGTTCACTGCAAATCTGTACGGTTTTATCGTAACGGAATGTTTAGGTGCATTTTGAGAATCAGTAGCTGTTTCTATTTAACTTCTGAGATAATGCACAGAGTTAAATCTAGTCTAAAGATGGAAACAATGAAAACACTGAAGTTGGAAAGGCCTTTTATACACTAAAATGTCTCCATAATTTCATTATGTGATGAGCTAAAATATACTACAAAATATTACATAAATTAGGACATTAAAATTATTTTTTTTTTGCAGTCCACTATAACGGTAGTACAAAAATGGGGAATTCAAGTACGAAGTTGGCTGAAAAATGTTCCTTATTAACAAAAGACGAAGTTCCGGTGGTGGCGAATTCATTTAAATTTGTTAGTAAAAACTCTGATAGGATAAAGGAGGATGATTTAATGGTAAGTCAAAAGGTTTTTCATTTTGTTCTGGAATATGTAATTAATTAAATGAGAAAGCTTCCTGGAAAATTGAGTTAGTAAATTGTGTGCTGACAGTTGTATCTCAGCATAAAAAGGGTGTTATTAAGTAAAATTCAATTAACGTTAATCCAGGAAACAAATCATAAATTTAATACAATGGAAAGTTCAACTTTTCAGAAAACGCCTCCGAAAGTAGAAAACGTTTGTTAATTAAACACCAAAAGTAACATTGGTTCAACATGTATTTTACGTGTACAGTAATACCTCGAACTTACGCGATGGGTGGGACTGAGCCATAACCGCGTAAGTCGAATTTGCGTAAGTCGGGGTACAAAAAAGAAATGACAAAAAAGCACTCTTTGGATAAGCAATAGATACGAAACACAAAATAAATTGTAGCTATGCGTTGATTTTGCGCGACAAATCCAAAAACCTACTCTAGCTGAACAATAGTGTGGGAGCAGTAAGTCCTCAAAAGGCAAATCACCAAGATTTGAAAATCGCGTAGCTCCAGGCTCGCGTAAGTCGAGGTATTACTGTACACGTAAAATACATGTTGAACCAATGTTACTTTTGGTGTTTAATTAACAAACGTTTTCTACTTTCGGAGGCGTTTTGGAACGTTTAAAGCTGGTATCAGAATCAGAAAAATCTTTATAAGTCTGGTTTTATAAATCCTCTATACAGCGTTTCCCGTAGTTGAAAGGATAAATAACTGCTACTACCCACCGACTTACAACACAATCTCTTTATCTAATTCTGGGTAACCATTTTCAAAACACAATGAACGTTTTTTTCAAAAGCGATTATGAGGAATTATGAGGCAAAAGGATTGTCTGTGTACCCACACCGCATCGCGTCATACACGGACTACTTGAACTCTTTTCGCTCTTTTATGACAACCAGGTATTAAACAGAAGACGTCCTTGTTTTTGAAGGTCGTTGAAGTGTTTTTAATTTATGAAGGCAAATGCTGATAGCATTATCTCAAGTAGATACTTGATAAATTGAGAAAAGAGAAGTTCTTATAGCATTAATTTACACCTCCATATATGATTTAATGTGTATTTGAAATGTATTTTGCACAAATTAAGTTTTCACTCAAATTCAATTATTACTTCCTTGAAAGCATCTCTAAATTCAGTCCATGAGAGCTTTTCGCAAAATTGTTTGGAGACGAGTCCTGCTCAAGATGTTTCTTATAGAAACATGTAGGAACGCCCAATTACAATTCGAGTCACTTGTTATCCTCAGACTATACTCATACTAAAAACAAATTTTTCTTATTGCAAAAAAAGGGATAACGTGTCATCTTCTATTCTTAGATTCTTCTTACCGTGCATGACACCATGAAGATTATGAAAGGATATCTTAGCAACAAATAATTTAGTACAATACGATTCCATACATGACAGGATTGCACAAATTGTGTAATGTTTTTGGTATTATTAATCCAAGTGGCGACAGAACGTTGTAATTCAGTTAGGTTTTAGTGAGAAATATGCTGCAATCGTAAACAAATTTATTATAGTAATATTTTAAAGTAATTCTAGTAAACCATTTCAATTGGTAACTTTCACATGAGTTCAACAGCCCGAAAATCCTTAACAAAAAATTATTCTGAAATATTTCTTAGAAAGACAAAGCTGGACTCTTATAATTTGGTCAAGATAGCCTTAGAATATTTTGTGATGATTTGTATGTTAAATATATCAACAAATTTTCAAATATATGAAGTATTAATGGAGCGTTGATGCCATGAGTTCTGTTTAAATTTTCTGTATGCTTCATTGGGTTGATTATTTGAGTGAAGAGATAAAAGACTTATTGGACTGGAACTGAACGACCTATTTACGTTTTGTTACGGTTTTACATGCATCGCAAATAAGCTTTGTTAATTAGATATACCCAACGTACACGGGAATATTAAAAAAATTGTTAATATAAAAAATTTAAGGTAACGCCGCTTTGGGCGGGTTTGATTGTGGACACATTGCCACAAACATAAACTGAATTAGCAGGCGTTCTGTCCATTTAATGTGCGTGTTCTGTTCGTTTCGCACCCAAGCACTTCGACATATGTTTCTCTTGTGTAATCTGTGGTTCATATTCAGCGTGGCGTGAAAATAGGATCTATTTCTATTTGTACTCTGGAGTGTCAGAAGGCTTTTCGAAAATTTATTTCGCATCGATTACAAGAGGTGGCCGCAACGAGATCATTCGACATTGCCATGAATTTTTCTATATTTGCTTGCGACTACTTGGAAAATGGAAATGGTAAAATGGCAAAACCTAATCTGAATTTTCTCAAGGGTAGCAAGGGTAGATTGCCACCAAACAAGTACTTTTCTAGTGTAAATGGAACGCAGCAATTAACTTTTGTTCCTAACAAGGTGAAATAATATATATAGAATAATAATCAATTATTTTAAAAGCGGGTTTGTCAAATAATCATACGCTGGTCAAGTTCGACAGTCGAAAAGAAACCACTGTGCCATTGGAAATGAGAGCTGAAGTGAGTAAAAGCAAACTCGACTCCAAGCTGGTACTGGAAACGCACCTAAGCGAACTTTACAGCGAAAAAAATGGAACTAAAATTAACCCGGAAAAGAGTTGGAGTCTTCTTTGTCAATCAAACCAGATGACTAGTATGCCGAAATTGAAATAGAAAAAGATAAATTTCATGTTTTCCAATACGCGTTCATGCTCTGAAATGTCAGACTAAACTCACTTATCTGAATTCGTCTGTCACCAAAATAGAACTATTATAACCCAAAAGTGCAAAAGATTATGCCGTGTGCCCAGTGTATAATTCTTATTTTTGTCTTAACTATTTCATAAGTTCCGACCAATCAAACATCAGACACTTCCAAAGTAAATAAAAACCTTAAATTACTCCAAGATATGCTTAAGTTTCCCAATTGCATTTTTATGCTTGTTTTTCAGAAATTTTGGGGTTTTCAAATGGACCCACGATTAGCACAATACATAACAAATTTCTTGTTTGGACCATTAGCATCTAGATCATCGGTTGTTGAATTTCAAAGATTTGCAGAACTTTACGTTTATTGCGTCCGAGGGACTATAGATGAAAGAATTTCAGTACTTCTAGCAAGTCTTGGACAGGCTGAATCGGATACATCAGATATAGCATACCCGCTAATCAAAGAGGTAATATGTTATTTATTGTCCTTCATATTTTAATTTTTTATTTTAGATTAAAAAGAAATTGTACACAAATTTTAGTGTTAAGCAGTATCTGGGATCAACTTGATAATATTCCCAAAAATAGTTTTTGTTAGTGCAACGTAGAATAAGGATTTTCCGATAATTTAACTAGTATCCTATAACAGTTTGCTGACGTTTACAGGAGGCAACCCTTCTATTTTTAGTAGAAATACAAAAGAACGAATACTATGCTATGTACATATGTAATAGAGGATATCCTTTATAATTGAATTTTCTTTGAAAATGCTCAAATGGTTCTTGTGTTGCTAAATACGGATCCGACGATGAAAAAAAAAATATAGTAAGAAGCATCACACCAGTACTCCTTTTGTACCTACCTTAGTTAATGTCGAAAACTGCATTTGAGCTGCCACATTGTACCATTGTTATCAGAAAATAGTTGAATTAAAAATATTTATAGCACATTGCTTATACTGTACATAAATGAATGTTTATCAGAAGAAGCTATTTGCAGTTATTGTTTGATCTCTTTTTGAAGTCATATGTATGAATTCGTTGTAAATTCGATGCCAAAAAACACAAGAGTTGGTGCATAAAATCAAAATAAACGAATATTTTTGATTGATTGACTAATCAAATTTTTGATGAATATTTACTTTTTAAAATTGTCATAATTTTCCGAATCTTTTTGATAGATTTAAACACTCTTGTTTGTTATATATTTTATTTGATTCCAACTATTTTCTGACTCAAAAATGAATTTTACTGTAATCTAGTTACAGTTTATTTCTTCTTACTTTATTTAAGTGTGACAGTATTATAGTGTTTTCATACATTGTGACTTTTAAATTTAAAACATTTTTGTGGTCCTTAGTTTACTTTTATGAACATATCGTTTTCATTACTACTAAATTTATTTAACAACATAATGAACTCTACTACAGTTTGAAGAAAGATTGAGATTGACACGTCTTAGTATAAATAAGTTTATAAAAATAGATTTATCTTTTACTGTAAAGAAATTCTAGTTTTATTTATCATTAGTTGTTCATTTTCTTCTTTAGTACGTTGAAGCGGTGGTTAGCAGTTACATGCGTGCAATCAGGCTTCAAGCTGGAAATGAGTACAAATCTTGGGAAACAAAAGGATTTCGTATAATAAAAGAATGCATACAAAAGTTAGCTGAAAGTTTAGCATACGACGTTGTGCGACAGGGTACTCAAAAAGTAACACGAGATGATGCTGAACGATGGTTGCAACAGAATTCTACGTTTTTGAGAATGTTAGAAGAAGTTTTTACTCATCTCTATAATTATCGAGCAACAAAAAGTCCACAAGAGGAAAATATTGTGATACGACCTAAAAATACATCAATTCATCCTAATTTGCTACCATTTTGTGAAGGTGAATTATTTCTCTTTTAACAAAGTAGTCTGAAAGTTCTAATTGTATAATTTATTTCAGGTTTACAATATGTTCCAGATTATCCAGCGTTTACTGATATTTCGCAAATGTTATTTATCAATTCTAATTTACCATATGAGTACCGTCAAAAGTGGAGATTCTTGTTTTCATCTCAAATTCATGGGGAAAGTTTTTCAACTCTTCTTGGTCGCATCATGGACCAAGGGCCAACTGTGATTATTGTTGAAGATGCAAATGGTTTTATATTTGGCGGATTCGCTCCAGAATCATGGTCACTTGGTCCGAATTTTGTTGGTGAATATTACAAATTATTAAAATGTATGTATTTTATAAATTAATTTTCAAATATTCAATGTCCCACAGGGAAAGACTCATCATTTCTCTTTACGCTGAGACCCAAAATGAGGTATTTCCCAGCTAGTGGCTATAATGATCACTATCAGTATTTAAATTTACACCAACAAACGATGCCTAATGGTTTGGTAAGATTGTTAAATTGGGCTGATTGATTTCTTAATGTTAAATTAAAAATGCCACGATCATTCTAGGGTATGGGGGGACAATTTGACTATTGGGGATTGTGGCTGGATTGTGAATATGGAAAAGGAGAGTGCTCTGAGACATGTACGACATATAAGAACTACATTCAATTAAGTGTTAGCAAAAAATTCAATATACAAAACGTAGAAGTTTGGGCTGTAGGCGAGAAGCCAGTCAAAGAAGACGATGGCGAAGTATTGAAAACATTTAGTTTCTATTATGAAAAATATATACAAATTTTATTTTATTTTAGGGACAAAGATCCGTTTTAGATGGTAACTTCGAAGAAAGGGCAATATTAGAATTGGCCGGAAAACCAGCACATTCCGAAGGATTAAGAGAAGATCCAGCGTTATAATTATAAACTTGTTGAATATTTAGCTGTGCTCTTAATTAAATTAGAAACGTATAAAATTACCTGAACTCAGCTATCCAATTTTAGGTTTCAAAGTACCGAATTTCTGAGATTTTAGTTGTAAGATTATAATATACATACTTATAAATATTTCAAACCTATTTTTATTGCTAACAAAATTTAAATGTGCATCAAAGAAAATATTTACTGAAAAATATGTAAAAAATGAAAGCTCTGTCCTTATTTTATAAAATAAATAATTTATATCAAAAGTAACTATTATAAATAGAATGGATTAGTGTAAGAATTAGTTCGAAGATATCAAAATATCAATATGTTTTTACAAAATGTTAATGCTAAACGTTTATCCGGTAGAGATAACGCACATCATGTAGTTAATAATAAAAATTAAAACGATGCAAGGGACTTTTATTTAAAATGTATTTTGTTAAAATAATCTATTACTTCACTATGAGTTGTGGAACAATTTCACATAAAACATTTAAGATGTATTATCATTGTACATATTTACCACCAGTTTGTACTGAATCCGTCTTCTTGATTATCCGTGCTAGATGTTAATTTTTTGAAGCAACACAAATATCAATTTCCGGTGTAATCCTAATGTTTGGAAGATGAACTCTTTGCAATATTGATGTAACCCATGAAAGTCAGCTAACAGAAAAATTTTAATTTCCTCAAAAGTTTGGATTCCTAAACATAAAATTAAATCAAAGTAGCCGTAAAAATTTTAGCTGACTAAACGCAAGGTTTTACAAGTGGAATCGTCAATGATTTGACGATTTGAACATCAAAGAGGTAGTCATAATCTGTAACTTTTTTGTTTATTAGAAATAAATCTGAAATTTGTGTTGAAAATGCCGAATAGCTTCCTAGTTAACCCAACCTACAAACAAAAACTAAAACTAAATAAGAAAAGCGATGGTAATTGTTTGACTTTAAGAAATATTACCCATTTATTAGTGTTTGCAACATTTAAACTACATAGCTTATATGAATAAAGAATTCCAAATCATATCACAATACTCTTGTTTACAAGATCCTCCAGAAAGTGTATATCCACCTGTGGCCATTGAGAAAAAGAAGCTGAAAAATATCAAACACATGTCGTGTATCAAATCGAATGAATGGTAAGTTTGGGAAAACAATAATAACATGTTAGTAAATTTTGTAGAAAGCATTTTATATACACGAATCGAATATAAAATAAGGAAGATTTACAGTGAATTACAAAACATTTTCGATAGTAATAAATGAACATGACATCGAAAATCAAAAATGATATCTATTATAGAAAAGTTTGGTTTTTAATTTGTTGTGCTGTGAAAAATTTAGCCCTTTTCTTATACACAGTAATTATAAGGTAATAAACCGATGGAAATAAATCTAGTATACATTCTGGTAGATTAAAATTCAACGTTTGATAGACAAAAACTACCTACTTTTACATTGACTACCACTTCTTTGAAATGCAAGTCGTTGAATTTGAAACTTTGTATTATTAGGTACGACAGTGACAATTTGTCAATTGTAGAAAGATTTTTCATAGAGAAAATTCTTAATTGTCACCTACTGGTCCGTTGTGCTAAACTACCGAATTACAAACTAAAAATTTACAAGGAACCTGATACCATACCACAATTGAACACAGAACAAATGATGAAGGAGGATCACAATGATGCCGACGAGATAAAAGCCGAGCCCAATGGTGAGAAGGGTATTTGGGGTTCTGCTTTCCATTTTGACTACTTGTATTTATTGTTTTAATAGTTTTATTGAATCAGTGTGCTGTTATAGTTCCAACTGCTGATAAATTAGATGCAAATCCTCAAACAAGCTTCCAACATGATCCACTTGCAATTGATATCAAGAAGAATGAATACATTGTTGACAATCCTTCGTTCAAAAGGAGAGGGCGCACGGCTAACAACAAACTACCGAAAATTTTCAAATGCGAGGAGTGCAACAAAATATTCGATCGTCCTTGGGTTCTAAGTGGCCATCTGAGGTTGCACACAGGCGAGAAACCATTTGTTTGTCCCACTGAGAGTTGTGCTAAGAGATTCGCTGACAGGTAAGCTTTATATTTACGGACAGAATTTGTCAAGACATAACAGTCACTTGTTATGTTATAGATCAAATCTACGAGCGCATCAACGTTCTAAGGGTCATCATACGTGGACATACCAATGTGAACAGTGCACAAAAGCTTTTAGTCAAAAAAATTACTTGAATCGGCATTCATTGTCAGCATGTCGGAAATTTTTAGCTCAAACAAGAAAGTAGGTGCCGACTATTCTATCGGAATTATGATTTTTCAAAATAAAATAGAGAACCATATTTTCTAATAATTGGTAATTTATGAAAAATGGATCATCTATAATCACTTCGTTTTGAATATTGGTGAAAGAAGATGTCCCAGAAACTAGTTAAAATAATACTAACATTATACATACTCGTATGATAAATTTTCAATAAATGTTTATTATTCACATTCTCAATTCATCTTTTGAATAATTTAACTTTAAATCAATCTTGCTTCAAAATTCATCTGCTCAGAATGCTCAGGAAAACATGAAGATGAGAAATCTATCTGAAGAAAACGAATCCTTTATCCAACTAATTGGGATAAACGAATGTGTCTTTCTTACAAATTGATTTATGGATTGAACAACAACCAGCCAAGTTAGCCTCAAGCGTTCTATAAACAGTTTGACTTTTAAGCGCGTCCAATATTTAAAATCTCTTCCTCAAAACAGAGTCAAAAAATACTTACAGATTAAAAAATGTTTAGTTATGATCCCTGCATGAAAATGTTGACCTTTGGTACAAAATCATGATCCAATTTAAGAGTTCTAAAAATAAAACTTTTATTTTTGAAATTTTATAATACATGTAGAAATATTATTAAAAAAAAATTAACACGAAATTTTGGCCGATTTAATTTTGAAATCTGTTCCACGTAAAAACGATGTTACTGGAGCAACCAAATCGGATTTAAAAACTTTTTTAAACCAACGCCAGACAATTATAGAAGGCAAAAGGATTTACATCGCAATTTTAGGAAGGACGTTGGCATGTGCTTTCAAAGGTATCTAGAGAACTCATACCTAGCTTGAATATTTGCTGAAAAGTCAATCATTTGTAAGGAAAAGTAGGTATCATGTAGAGGATATTGTGTTGTAAATCGATTACCCACGGGCTATGGAGATGAAGTAATCTGAATTTATTGGGATACACGTTGTCATTGTGTTAAGCAAAGTGTCTAACGGCAACGAATCCTCTTGGAGTGGAAAACTAACGATTAAATGGATTTGTAAAACAAGCTTTCTCAGTTTATTTCCACAAATTCATTAGAAAGCTTTTGTGTATCCTTACAAATATGAAAACACTTACAACTTTTTCGATTCAGAAGGCAGATATGTATTTCGGCGCAGACGCTATGTTGCGATTGAGGCCTGATTGACGTTTTATTCAGGGAGTTTTTTTCTATTACCACAGATTGGTGTCTCCAACATCAATTTATTTATATGACTTCGTTCTTGGAAAACGTGTCAATATCTAGTCATTATATTTTCTGAGAGGTATGACGAAAGATGTTTGATATTTTCCTTGAAGTGTGTCCGAGAAAATTAACTTAAAAGGAGCGACAGTCTTACAAGGACGTTTAACTACAGTATTCACATTATACAAGAAAATATCAAGATAAAAAATGTTTTGAATATAAGTGAGGATGTGATATGAACATAACCACTTAGTTTTAAGTACTCGTAGTGGATAAAATTATTATTTTCATGAGTTAATTGACATTTCTTATGAAAATAAAATTCCTTCAGAACGCTTGTACTCTGCTGAATCAATTCTAAATTTGCAGCTTGGGCGATGATGACGAAATGATTTAATGGATATAATAACAAACGATTGCGGCAACAGATATAATTTATGAAGTCTAGAATGGCGAATTGGTGTCGTAACAAGTGCAATTCCATTCACTTCGTGAATTCCTTCAATTAACGATAAACGGAAGTCCTAAACATTTTGTTTTGTTTTTATTGTATTGTATTATCATTAATATCTACATACATGAAATGAACTATCCGATATCAGAATCAGACCGACACGGCGACGTTGTTCTATTGAAATTTATTAGTGATTTGTTTGAGCCTGGGCTCGAAGGTCCCTAGCCCCAAAGTTGCATGAAGTAATAATTTTCTGTGAGTAACAGCACGAAGAGAAACAATATCTCATGGTTATACTCGTATGTGTTTGTTGGGGTATAGTGAAGTTTTGTAATTTATATGAAAATACAGAGAAAATCCTAAATTGAAAACACGCAACTTGATTCAATTGATGACGACGTCGGCAGCGAATACGACATTGACGAGAACTACAACATAAAGTTGAGTGTAGCTGAACTGAGCTGAGTTGAGGGAAAAGTTTTTCCCGACCGAGCGAACATTGGCAAAGTCACAAAAGCTCAGTCTCAGCAGAATCTGGCGACCATAGCGTTCCGAGCTGAGCTGAGCTGAGCTGATGTAGTTAATTTAGCAGAGTAGCGGGCGTCAAAGTGAAAAGAAATAAAGAAAGAAGGAAAAATATATTATAGTAAAAAGAGCTAAAATAAGAAAAGTGAAGATTCACGAGGAAAACTTATAAGTGAATAATTCTCGCATGAATTGAAAGTGTGTAAGATAGGTAGAAGAAAAATATTTTCCTAAATTAAACTTAGTTAGAATTCGAAAAATCTGGGAAATGTTCCGGAGAAATGTAGGCACTTCCTTCTCTGGAACAATTGTCTTCTTCGAATATGCGCGAAGTGAAATATAAATATAAAAAAAGTTGATAAGAAAATCTATTTAATTAAGGAAAAAATTTCGGAAAATTAATTTATAAAATATATGGAAGAAAATTTTCAAACAATTTTCAACGTGTACCTACACAAAATCTGTTATTAGTGCGCGTAACGTATTCGCAATTGTGTTCGTGTGTATCTATACTATGTGATTCTCGTATATTTTTAACATTAAACGTCGTCGACTGAAACGTAAATTTGGAATTTGTTTATAACGAAAAATAAAAACAAAATAATATTAAAACTAAATATCCACAATCGGAGAGGCGCAACAGCAAAAGAACAAAATAACAAAATATTTTAAAAACGAAAGACAAACAACAACAAAAACTTAATTGTAGCTCAACGTACTCGAAAGCTTTTTTCTTGTTTATTTAATTAAAGATAAAACATAAAAAAAATTTTTCTATTGTGGAAATTCTATTTGCATCTGTGTATTGGGTCCATCTATCATCATCGCTCGCACGTAAATTGTGATTTATTCGAATGAACTTTTTCGGTTTGAGTTGAGTGCGATGAAAAGTGAATTTGATTGTTCGAAAAGTTTATTCGACTAATTGTTTTCTTACTATATTTAATTTTTCATTGAATTATCCTTGAAAGGAATTCAAGTTATCAGTGTAATATAGTGTATGATTGTGTGTGGACACAAGGATTTTTCTATTATACGCTTCAATGACAACATCAGCATCAACAGACGATATACATATATTGTATTTTATTGTATTGTAGTATTATTTCAAGGAAACAAGTTATATTCAAAATAGATTTTTTTTTTTGTTAATAAAATCCACAATTTTATTGTAACACACTCGTAAACAAGGACTCATCGCGAATTTTGTTTCAATTGCTTTGTTTTTGTGTTTGTGTATTGAAGTATGATAAAAGCTCTAGCTAAGGAAACATTTTCGAGGATACTTTCTGTTTCTTCTGTATGTATTTCAAGTGAATAGAAGAACACTTGGTTTTCTGCATACACACTCATTTATAACTATTCATCGTTTTGGTGAAAATCTTTCTTACATGCACATACATGAAAGCTCAGTAAGGACATTTTATACTGGTGGACAGAAAATGTGCCCCATTTTAACAATTAGACTTGTATTCCTCAGTAAATCTAAAATTTTTTAATCATACGTTACAGATAATCGAAAGACAACCTTGGTTTCCTGATTACATTATAGAAATATGTTACCTTCAGACTTGTTGATTTAAGCGCATATGAACTAGTTCGCTAGTCCACTACATGTCCTATGTAAGGAAGAAAATCAAAATTTAATTCAGTTGTTATCAAATCATGAATTAGGCAGGTAAATTGTGCTTCTTTGAAAACGTCTGAATTTTAGAAATTTTTCAAGGCTATAATGGTGTCACATTTTTCTGCCCAGTATTTTTTGACACATACTTATGGTTATGAGATAAAAGTGTGCGCAGAACAGTAAGTACTTTTCGTGGATAAAGGCAAACGAAGTCGTTTTTTGCATATTATTCTATGATAAATTTCAAAGTTTACAAATTAAAAGTATGTTACAGTGGATACCTTGTTAGTGAGTTTTCCAATGTTATTATAATATATGAAAATTGTGCACAAAAGCTGATATTTAATGAGAACCCAACACTGTTGAAGGACTTTTCAACGTGAAAAAGGACTCATCCACTAACGTTAACTGTTAGTGTACGTTCCCCGAAAGGGTGATGTTTGTTACACAGGCGTGAAATTGAAAAATTTTCGTGAAATTTTGAGGGTTGCGTGAAGCGACCCTGAACAGGTCAGAGGGTTGACACGGTGGGCACGTGGGAAAGCTCTGAATTTGGCGGGAAAAGTGTACTTTAAAAATATAACAAATTGAGAAATTCCATAATTTATTTATTTTTATTTATGAATATATTTTTCGTAGATAAGTGGTAGAAGATACTGAAGCAGAAAAATATCAGTGAATTGAAGTGATGAAATTGAGAATGAAGATAAATTAAATTTAGTTGTTAAAAAAATAATAAAAAAATTTAAGAAATGAGCATGTGGTTGTAGTGAAAATAGTCGTCCGGAAGTAAATAGTTTCCCTCAAAGCATAACTACACGCTAACAAGGAGTTTTCTTGATTCGAAAAGGTGAAGGTTATTTTGTCGCACAGGATATTCGTCACATAAGAGAAGGTGAACTGCCATTGGCATAGAGAACTGTTGATTTTCCGATCTGCAAGTTGTCTACTTTCTTGGAAAGGACATCCCAATCGCACCATTATCATTATCGTCTGTTCTTTCCCATTGTACCGAGGTGACTGTTGACGTTAGCCCTGCTTATCCTTGAACTGATTCAAGTTGGAGACTGAAAAGCAATTATATCGTACTTGGACAACACAATAATGGGAAACGTTTGTAGTTCCGGCCAGAAGAAGAAGGATAATGATAACGCATCAGAGAAATCAGAAGAGTAAGTATATGCTTTATACTATAATTTTATATTATATTTTATCATACACATCCTTCGTACTACATTCTAATCCTAAAATTCTTATGCTGTCATCCGCCAATTTTGCCATTTTTAATTTTCATTTTCAAGCACCAGCGACCAAATATCTTAATTTCTGCTTTAGTCAATTAAATCAGTTAATGAGATGAATTTTGTTTACTTAAGATTTGAAAAGATATGGTCGATCTGTAGAGGAGAGTGTAGGAATTGGAGCCATGTGAGGAAAAGTGAACAAAAATACTAGTTTAATTTTTTGGGCACTAATTTACTTTGCACTAATCAGTCTTTTAGTATCCTGTCTTTCAGTAATTACTTTAAAAAAATATACCCTTAGCAAGTAGAAATTACTTGTTCAATCAAATTTATTTTCGCTCTGAACCCCGCACATCGAGTAATGAGTGCTATAAAACCTTCATATGTGTAATGAGAGCTTCAAAAAATTAAACTTACTATTATCAAAATAATAGGAACTTAAACAAATCAAAACTATGCAGTAACCAACAAAACATTATATTCAACAAAAAAAAGCTAAAGTCGCACTACCCGAATGGTACCCATCTCGAAATAATTAATCTAACCTAAAGAAAACACCGCTAAATCCTTTATCTTGCATATTATAGTAAAAGTTATAAAATAATGCATATAATAGACACAAAATACGATACAATAATAAGCTTTAAGGTACTTAATTTGGTTGGGAATTTTGGCAGTTTATTGTAACTATTTTAAACAAAACTAACGTACTGTTGTCACTGCCGTGCGCGTGCTTCTTTACCGGTCAGTGACAATCAAGTGATATAACCACATGTTCTAAAAATATTTTTTGTCATTTTTACCAAATTTGTATTTTCCTGTCTCGGTAAATTGTAGGTGGCTCCCATTACCCTATTCTCCCCTAATATGTATACAACATCTGTCAAGGAATTTCCATCAATAAAAGCCGCCACGATAAGTATTGATAAAAATATGGTAACAAATATAGATATGGAATTGTTACTATTGATTTTTACTTCTATGATAAAAAGGTTACGATAAGAATTCCCCTATAGCTTTGTGCTTAGCAACAGGTTTACTACGACTGAATTCTGCCCGAAAAACTCTCATAATCGTGTCACTTGTGTCTTTTAACCATTTCAAATATCATTTATACATATGTTCTATATTTGATTGGTTGCGATTGTACATAAATATGAAAACGTTATGAAAATAGAATTTTTCTATCGGTAAAGATTTTTCCACAGTTACGCACACGTTATTTGCGTCATGATTAAAAGTTTAAAATTAAATATCAAAGGTAATGATGATCTCGGTTTTGGGCATGTTTTCATAATTTCACAGTTAAAAAAAAATATATTTTGAAATACATACAGAGATTTAATTATTAATATTTTTTTCAATTAATTTTCACATGTTTTTATAGTTGGCAGCTATTAGAACAGATGCATTCATTTACGTGGTTGACAGCAAATTATTATGTTCTGTAGAAATAAGATTCCAGAAATTATAATGTTTATACTAAATTTTGTAGTTTACTGGGCTGCATACAACGGAAGTTTGTATTTCCAATTAATAAATTTCATTTTAAGTATCTGTATCGTTCATTTTGGTACCGAAAATACAATACATATTAGCGTGAAAGTAAATTTTTAATTAAAAATTTCTTTCTAAGCCACTGTGGGTGCAAGTTGCGAAATATTTAAAAAACTGTTTTCGAAGTGAAGATTTTCATTAGAATTGTTGAACTGAATCTTATGGTTCTTACATCACGTAGCTATCCAAAAGTGTAAACAGTCAGATTTCAGAAATTTTGGACGATGCGTTTCGTTCTTCAATCTAGTACGCAGTTCTCAAAAAATGCATACAAAAATTGAAACTGTTTTAATTTTCATCTTAATACCAACTATAAACGGAACACTCTAGCTGCATTCTTTTGGTCACGCCAGTTTAAATTCCACAAAATTACGATTTCCTCAAAACTTCCAATTAATTTCATCTGAATTTTCATGAGGAATTTGTTTAATCGAGGGCGTAACCAAATATAAAAAAATCTAAGGAAATTAATACGAATGTGAACTGAAGTTGGTTGAAGTTTGTAATCTATCGAGTGCAAGTCCGGGCTGTTCTTTTGCTACTTTGGATTTGCACTCTATAGCGATTACCAAAAGAGTACGGCTACTGAGTTTATAAAAGACGTACATACATTTTCTTTTAGAGAAGAGCAGAACTATCAAATCCCATAACTGGGTTAAAATTTCTCCAGTCGATAAATACTTAAGCTATAAATACCCAGATGGCATGATTCATTTTCCTTCCCGCGAATATAAAATTTGTTTGAAAATTCACAAAATTACATTTTATTCAAAACTTTTAGTGTATTTCAATTGAGATATTTGAAATAAAAAAAAATATAAAAAACTTATGCACTCAAGGAACGAAAGAAACGTAAAACATTCGAAGCAAATCCACATAAATGTCAACTGAAGTTGGTATGCCAGTAATGTCAAAGGTTGTCAGTGCAACTCCGTTGTTTTCTTTTGCTACTTTATATTTGCACTCGATAGCGACCAAAAGAGTACGGCTATAGTGTATCAGTGGGACAGTATTTCCCATTTTTAAATTTTTGCATGTTTATTATATGAGAAAACCAGGGGTGGGCAAAGTTAATTCAAAAGTTAACTTTGTTAATCGTTAATTCGCTACCCAGAAAGTTAACTTCGATAATCGTTAGAGCGTTAAGTTGTTGAAAATACTGTCAACTGCAAGTATTATATATTAAAGATAATAGAACTGGCTGGGATGGGATACATAGTTAAATAAAACAAGTACGTAGATTAAGTATTTGATGTATTATAAAAGAATATATGCACCTAGCGCAATAAAATAACAACAGCAATCAATTATTTCAATTATTAAATAAATTATAGTTTTGCATTAGATGCATGTTTTCCTTCATAAACAATAGCATGTTAAAATTGTCGTCTGACACTGATGATCGTTTAGCCCGTAAAATATTTTTTCTAGTAAAGTTTAAACACTGTTGTCGCAATTGTTGGCAGCAGAGCCCCAATTCAAACAAACAAAATCACGTCAACAGCCAATTATGTAACAGATTAAAGTTAAATTTAACGGAAGTTAAGAAGACCGTTAATATTTTTTTAGTTTAATCTAAAAGTTAATTCGTTAAGAAACATGTTAACTTCGTTGATTAACGATTTTCTGCCCAGCACTGGAGAAAACTTACAACCCACACTGTTTTCTGTATCACATCTCGCTTTAAGAATACTACACTTGACACACACACTTGGAACAATTTAAATTGAATCAATAGTTCAAAATCTCTTCCTCCGTTTGTAGATTCTACATTTCATTTTCAGGGTTTTCGATATCCTGATATGATACGGGTTCTATAGGGAACATGAAAAATATGAAAGTGCAAGTAGATATAATTAGGAATATCTAGTAAATCATTCATATAAAGCAGTCTGTAGAGAACCACCTAACATAATATTTAAAGTCAAAATTAACGTTGCTTTTCGTTTATAAGCGTTAATCTATCAGCCAAAAGCAACTTCTACTAGTTCAGTCGTTTCAAATCAAACTTCAGTATGCGTCTTACACAGACAGTGTTTTCAGGGACCCAATTCATGTTGAAGAAGCAACAGTAGGGAATTTCCAGTTTCCATATTAAGAGTAAAAGTGTTATGCCTGTTATGAGTAAAATTAGGGTGATCATCTATATCTATACTATAAATATAATATATATATATATTATATTATACTATATATATAATACGCAAACATAAATTTTGTGACCCCTCCTACGGGCAAACTACATGTCCAATTTTGATAAAAATGCACAATTTAAAAGATATGTTGTCGAGGAGATGCAGAATATACTTTTAATTAAAATTGGTCAAGTTGTTTACTTGTAATTAATAAAAATAATATCAGCGCATTTGTTGTTGCATTGCCACGCATTGATAAGAGCATGTTCAAGAGAGTATTGTCGAAGAGAGAAATCGACAATTTTTGTTGCTCACGCTCTTATTAGACTTGACTTGACTGATTTTCGAAAATATTTATAATTTATGGTAATTGATATCTCTTGGAATATTTGGTATATCACCGTGAAATCAACAGTGTTAGTTTCGTTAAGCTTCAGACTTTTATTTGAGATACAAAATATTAAGATACGAAGAAAAATAATTTTTTCATAAAAATTTCACCCAGCTAGTCCATAAATTTTTTATGGCAAAAAAATTTTTTTTTCCAAATATGATGTTAGATACCTCATTCGAAAGAATATACCTTCCCAAATAGTAGAAAATTTGTATCTTTGTTCTACGTATCATAATTGTGAAAAAATTCGTAATTGAAGTTTGGTTAATTTGTGTCTTGGATAAATTATGTCCTTACATTTTACACTTGAATATCTTAATAATTTTGAATCATATTGCAAATCATTCAGAGGTGAGTATTGCATATTCGTGAGGGTGAGCCATAGATAGATATGCGTTTGTGGTGTGAAATGCTCAGTGTGACCAGATTTAGATTCAACTTTATGATCGGGTAAAATCAGCTAAATTCTGCTAAACTTTCTGATAGTTTTTAAAATAGTTTTCAAACTTCTTAATTTTTAGTTGAAAAAAAATATCTACAGTCGTTGCTAACAGTTAATCGAAGGCGAACATAAATAATGTTATTCGCTTTTTCACAAAGGTGTTTCATTGCACGATTTAAAGTACTATGTGATATTAGTCAAATATTATTTGTTTCATCATTCAGAGGTGAGTATTGCATATTCGTGAGGGTGAGCCATAGGTAGATATGCGTTTGTGGTGTGAAATTCTCAGTGTGACCAGATTTAGATTCAACTTTATGATCGGGTAAAATCAGCTAAATTCTGCTAAACTTTTTGATAGTTTTTATAATAGTTTTCAAACTTCTTAATTTTTAGTTGGAAAAATATATCTACAGTCGTTGCTAACAGTTAATCGAAGGCGAACATAAAGAATCTTATTGGCTTTTTCACAAAGGTGTTTCATTGCACGATTTAAAGTACTATGTGATATTAGTCAAATATTATTTGTTTCATTTTGTTGTTGTTCTATATTAGATTCAAATTATTATAACAATTTTAACTGGAATCGTTTCAGACTCTTGCACTCCGCTTCATGTCTGTTTCTTTTGAAATTGGTTGTCGACGGTTGTCTTAAAATAAATTCTTACGGATACCTTGCAACTGATACTTTCGAGCAATGGAAATTTATATTTTCCTGCAAACTTCAGTCTTTTAATTTCTAAAGCATGCAGTCGATTTCCGACTGCAACTGGCATTCCTAATATAGATAAAACTGTCAAAATTAAATATCAATTTATTGAATTCGGCGGAGCTTCAAAGTTGGTACTGAAAGAAATATGAAAGACTATTGCACTATGAAAGAAAATCATTTCAAAATAATAAATTTATTTAATTTTGATATTTTTTTTAAAAACTCCCAACAGTATTTCAAAATATATATCAAAGGCCATGACTAGTTTTGTATTAAATTTTTGGCAAAGGTGCAATTGTAGCCCATAAATCATATTTCACATTTTGAAATTGACGTTTCTAATTACTAAGAAGTTTTTCTGTTTATTATTATAAAACGCCACGTAAATATGACGACAATATGAATTGTTGGCAATTTATAAAGAATTATTCAAATTTTGTTGAATAAATGCTGAACGTAGAAAATTGCCAAACATATATTTTCAAATACTTCGAATTCATATGTTTTGCCAAAAGAACCAAATATAAATTTTAATGCGCAAAAAATTTCTATTTCTACCCAAGCATGACTCAATCAATTGCATTTTTTGCATATAAACTTCGCATCAATTACAGAACTGCATTTTTTTCACTCATAAATTTATTCTTGCCTAATTACGCTTATTGCATCGACTTAAACTACTCTTAAGCAAAACTACGTGAAATTATTTGCTGTAAAATGCATAAACTTCTAACGATGCCAAGACAGCGAGATGTTTAAATGAGCATAAAAACAACGCGATAACAAAATTTATTTGTCATAATAACAAGTAGATCTTGCACAACTATGCATGAAAAGTTGCCTGTTTGTGGGTGAGAATGCTACAATATTTCGTTGATACATTAGCACTTTCTCACTTAATTTCAATTACAAATTGTTTTTGCCAAAAACACTTAGCATCGGTTTCATTCATCCCTAAATTTTCATAAAGTTTGTTTGGCTCGTAACAAATTACCGTTTAAAGTTTTTGTATACCCCAGTAAAGATTATTTTTGATTTTAAAAAAGACAATGGTGAAAGCCAAACTGCAGACGGAATTTGTACCGTTTACGCAGTAGATGCTACGACCGTGATGATCGTCAGCAGTTGGTTTAAGCGATTTAGAGTTGGGAATTTTAAATTAGAAGATGAAAAGCGACACCCCGACAACAACAGATACGGACCTTATAAGGTATATGCTCTATGAAAGTAATCCGAGCCACGAGCATTCCGAGGACAACGATACAATAAGCATCCAATTAATAAGGAAAATCTTCAATTTCGAATTTGAAAGAAAAGACCTTACGTCCTCTAGGAAATACATACCTACAATAGATACCAGCAGTTTCAGCGACTTGCTTGCACTCGTTTCAAGCCAGAAAATGTAGCAGAAATGACGACAGGTTGATTTAAATGTTAGCTAATGACGTCTGTTGTACTCTTTGTCGCTATTTAATGAGAACGTTTTCATGGACATGCAAATGAAACAGAAAAAATTTACAAGTTTTACAAATTATGGCGTGCATACTTCCGAACCTGGTATTCAGCTCCATTCGTATTGTTAACATAAATATTGCAAAACACTGCTTGCACCAGTTTTAATGTTTGCAAATGTTGAATGTTGTATGTTGAAAGTCGTGCAATGCAGGGAAATAAAATAATAATAATCTCCGTAGTAGGTGTAACGTAGATGTAAAAAAGTATACAAGTGGAAAACATAAAAAGCATCTTTTCTGAAAACCGTAACAAGTGGAGCACTTAGCTATACACCATCTAACTTAAGTCATGTACAATACATTCAGCAGATATTGCACATTAAAAATACGTTTTTCTGATAAAGAAACAATAAGAAATCAAGGAAAATTAATATTGCATGTTTCGTGGAAGTGTACACGAATCAATTACTTGAAAATGTTATAACCACCAAAAACAACAGCAGAAAATCAGAAAAGTAAAAAATATCGACATGTTTCTCGTAAAGTGAGGCAATGTAATAAAGATATATAAAGATAAAGGCGTCATGATAAATTTTTTTCATTGAAAACGTGGGAAACGCTTGGCAAATGTAAAAACCTCACCAAAGTGTATTAGAATCTTCTACATTGGCGGGAAAAGAACAATTTTAGCGCATGCACACCAACAGCGCCGCCATACCTTACATCGAGGGAGAAGGAAAGTAAAATCTTTCTTCTTTGACGTCATTCATGTAGGTTTAGTTGTGTTTCAATGTTTTGGACTTTAAAAAAAAAAACTTAAAATAATCGTAGCTTTATTAATTTTGGAACTGATTTTGATTGCTGACAGCGGGTGAAAATAATTTTCAAAAATCACCAGACGGTAACGTCTTTTCCTTTTCGAATTCGTATTTGTTACCGGGCCCACCATCGAGAAATTCTAGCAACCAACTGGAAGTTGTTCGAGTATTATGAAATGAATATGAATTTATTATTTTTTTATTCAATTTTATTCAAGCCTCGTCCTTCGCCTTTTCTAAATATTCTAATGGTCTGTTAATGGTCTGTCTTATTATAAAGCCGCTCTGCTGGTCCTCTTCACTAGTGCTGCCGGATACATCCTATGAAACACGAAATGAGAAAATATTAAAAAAAAAAGTTTGTAATCAATCTTACCGAAATATCCATTCAAATACTTATACTTGTATATATCGTCGCTAACTCGTCACAGCGCTCGAAAATTACCTGTATTCTTCCAGGAGGCACCTCCACATTTCATTATTCACTGTTACCATCTTTAATCACTTTTTACCATCAAACGATGTTTCGGTTAAAAATCGTTGATCCTCCACTCTCATACATTAAGCTTAAGCAATTGTTTCAAGTTTCGCTGAACTATTCCCATTGATTTTGTGATGAATAGAAGTAATTTTTCATTCTTATTAAATTTTACTTTCCAGTTCACCATCCTATCAGTTGGCTGAGAAAAAAGACAAAGATTCTAAAGATACGAAAATTTCGAACAACGCTGACAGCAAAGGAGCACCACTAGCTGATCCGGAGCCCATATCAGATGTTTCAACAGGACAGAATACCTCATTAGCAACTAGTTCGCCAACAAATGGGAATATTTCAAAGGGAACTGGTCGACTGCAACAGCAAGGGACAATACAAGCCACACCAAGCGTATGTGGTAAGTATTTATAACGAAGCTTTTGTGCTTATCTTGATAGTAAACGATCACAAATAAATTGTTGCAATTTTTTTTCCCAGACTCGGTGTCAAGTACGCCACAAACGGTTAACGCACCATGTGAAATTCCATGTGTTACATCGCTTCCTCAAAGTCTGTCATCACTGCGCGGAAAACCAATTACAAGTAGACGAACAGAGAAAGATAAGAAAATTGTAATTTATGTTTTAGCAGCAGACACTGGCCACAAGTCTGAAAAAGCTGTATTACATGGAATATATCAAAATTTGAAGGAGCGTTGCGTTTGTCGCGGTTTTGAAATACTAATATCGGACACCCATGGAATAAAGACTGAAAGTAGTGAAACAAAAGTTTTAGATGTACGAAAATGGTCAAGTAGCCCATTAGAAGCTCAGGGTGGTCACGAAGAAGCTGCCAATTGCTTAGCTGAAATATCACGCCATTCGAACTCATCATACATTATTCCAGTACTTTTCTTAGGCACATCATTAGGTACACCACTTCTACCTTTGACAATTGAGAGTCAAGATTTTACAACTGCCCTGAATACTGTCGAGAATGCAGGAAAAATTTTACTTGAAAAATGGTACGTCCTAGATAATACATCACAGCCACCTTGCTATCGACTTAAGACGAAAGACGCTCAAGCTAACCCTCACGATGCTAACCTCGAATTGAACAATTTACTATCGACGTTAGTAGAAATTTTTTCAAAAGAACTTCGTGATTCATATTTAACAACTGTAGTGGAACAAGAAATAAACAATACCGTGTTGATTAGTCAAGAACTTGCTAAACGATGTATATGGATACAAACTGGAAGTCTACCGCCAAAAATGTCAGACAATCCTTCAGCTTTAGAAGTTGAAATGAATAGACGTCTAAATAACATTCATCTTGATTTGAAGAACCAACTCTCAGAGAAGAATCTAATCCGTATCCCACCTACAATCCAAGTCCAAGATGAGCAGCTAGCAGCAATTATGGAGAGTTTAATTACAACAGTTATTGATGCAATTATTGAAGAACATTCAAATAAATTCTCAATACCAAATTGTACGTTTGGTGTTGATAAGCGGCTCCTTAGTGAAATTGAGGCAGTAAGTCAATACTCTAAGCTTTTAGGGCAGAATTGTGCTAATTTTGCAATTATGGACAGATTAAAAGCGTGAGTAGTTTAACGGAATATATTGAATTGAAGAGATTATTATAAGTTCAATCATTGTTTTAGATATATCACTGGCAATTCTTCATTTCCCTTGTTGATATTAGGCGCTTCAGGAAGTGGGAAAAGTGTTTTAGCTGCTAAAATTATGCACAACGTACATGCTTGGTCATCTGAAAGTAATCTCATTCTCAGGTGATAGTGGAAAACTAATTTCCGTACTCACAAAATACATAAACTCCTTCCATAATATTGTAGATACGGATACTTGACACCACTATCAACGCACATCGTTTCCTTATTTGGATCTATAGCAGAACAGCTTTCAGTCCTGACAAGTGGGAATCCTTGTCGAATTAGTCACGTTAGCTTAAAATATTTTGAAATTTTAATGTTTTTGTTAATGCAATTGCAATTTTAGACTTTGGAGTCATACAAAAATTTCGTTAAATCATGTTTGGAAACAACAAAATACCAAATTGTAATTGTTATTGATTCTGTCGATGCAATCAATGGTCTAGAATCGTTGGATTGGCTTCCAATACAATTATCACCGAATGTTAAGATAATTCTTACTGCAAATAATGATGAGTCAAATGGAAACTGTAAAGGGAAGTGGTTGGCCGAAGAGCTAAAGAAAGCAAAAGTTCCACAAGAAAATTTTGTAGAATTATCTAAATTTTCCGATGAACAATGGCGGGATGTTTTAAGTTTTGGTGGAGGAGACTTTTATGCTGCCAATGGAGCACTTCAACTGCCGGAAAATTGGAGAAATGCAAGTGAGAAAATTCCATTACAAGCAAAAATTTTGTGGTGGCTTGCATGGCTAGGAAGTTTTGAGATACCCGATACAAAGCTGTCCACTGTTATAAATAAAGTTTTTGAAACGATAGAATCAAAATTTAGTACTGAAGTTGTTGGATTCTTACTATCCATTTTGGTAGCTTCCAGACACGGACTAGCCGAAAATGATTTAATAAATTTATTCATTGAATCACAAGTTGTAAAAGGTAAGGAAGGAACCTGAATTCCAAAACCACTGAAAGGGTATAAGTCTAAAGGGTCTAAGTGTCAAAAAATCAAAAGTCAATAGTTTCAAGAATATACAATCTAAGTGCCAAGCCCAATAATATTCAAATTGATCCAATTGCCTGTTTCTTTTCAAATTTTACACGTACGTAAATAAAGTTGTAGCAGAGTCTAAGTGCCAATTAACTTTCGCGCAAAAGGGTTTGTGTCTGGTCTGTAAAGAATGATAAGAACATTCAAATAAAACGCAGCAAACAAAATAATTTTGTTAAATTATTTAAAAAAAAACAGGCAATTGGATCCTTTTGGATATTATTAGGCTTGGCACTTAGACTGTATGATGTATATTCTTAAAAATATTGACTTTTGATTTTTTGTCACTTAGACCCTTTACACTTACACCTTCAATTGTGCTTTTGCTTTTTTTACATTTGATTTATTTGCAGACTGCTCACCGGCTCGATTGTGGTTAAGATTTTGTTGGTTGATGGGACCAATGCTTTTGCACAGTGATCAAATCGGCATCATGGATAATAAAATACGACTTGTAGCGTCAGAACGTTATAAAACAAAAGTCAGTGAAGCGTATGGTATATTGTCTCAATATTTTCGAAAGCAAGAGCTATTGTTATCAGATAAAAAAGGAAAATATAAGTGGTAAATGATTTTGAAATACTTTTCTTAATATTTTTGATATGATTTTGTTTCAGTTATAATACACAAAAATTAATGCAACTGCCTTATTATGCATTTATGATCGAAAAACATCAAAACCAAGAGCTATCGTTTTCTCGTTCATCGTATTTAGCTGACCTCCAATGGATCCATGATAAATTGGTCGCAACTGGATGTGTTCAAATTCTTAGTGACATATATTTAGTGGAAAATTATTTAAAATCAATAGGAAACTCATTAGAAGCTCATAAGCATTTAAGTATACTCAAAGAGTTTATAGAATCACATATACGTGAATTAAATTACGATGGTGAACAGTTTTATGCACTGCTGCATACATTTATCCAAGAAAAGGTGAAGAAGACACCAGAGGTTAATCAGAATAGCTTTGTAAAAGATTGGAATGAATATTTAATAAGCATTAAATCAACATACCTTGAAAGATTAAACGATTTTGTCGTTGAAGAGATTGGTGAAGGAGAAAAGAAGAAATCATCTGGCTTTGATGTGATTATGAATTTGGGTGGTAAAGGTTACTTCGTAGCATCAATTAGCACAGAACGTGAGGAAATTTGTGTTTGGGATGTACCTGCATGCAAGAAGGTGCGTACCTTACGTGGAATACCACAGCCAACATCACTTTGCCCTGTTGGTGAACATGGTGCAGCCGTTCTATGCAGGCGTGAAATCAAAGTTATTGATTTGGATGAAGGAAAGTTTAAGGTAAAATGTGTAAAATGTTGAATTTTCAAAATTTATCAAAAAATTTTTATTGAAGGTCACTCTCAAAGGTGTTATGAATCAGAAAATGCCATATTTTGGTTTACATGACTCGAAACATTTAGTTTGCTTATCAAGAAATCGAATGTACGTAAATCTTATGAATCTAGAATCCGGGGACTGTGTTACAACGTTTAAGGCTGGTGAAGATCGTTTTTTGAATTCTTTACTGGTATCTGGTGACGGAAGGTAAAATTATTAGAGTTATTTAATTTTGAAGACTGATTATATTATATAATTTCACAGAATTCTTGTATGTGGTGATGAAACTCAAAAGCCTTTCCCACTGTTGGTTTGGCATTTGTCGCAACGAAAACTACTTTATGATTTACGTATACCCCATCATGACTTTGTCACATCATTATCAGCTATTACACATGAAGGATCCTACGTATGTGTAGTTGCCAAAGAGTTAAATGAGCCAACACCAAATTTTATTGTCGTCTATGATTTACAAAGTGGTACTCTGTTCAAAAAGTGGAAACCTTCTTGCAATACCGTCTCACTTGCTATATCACAAACGAATGCGTGTGTAATAGCTGGACTAGAGGATGCACGAATACTTATTTGGGATTTAGTAACCGGAAACTGCAGATGTACATTAACTGGACATAACTCACCAGTTACGCTTCTAAAATTGGATCCTTTGGGAAAAGTACTTTTATCTGGAGACAAAGATGGTCGTGATACTTCCATCCGGTTATGGGAACTAGATTCTGGTATAAGAAAAACTTTGAGCAAAAGGTTATTTCATCATTCTATTTTCATTTTAGGTAAATCTTTGGCCGTTTACACGCCTCCAGCAAAAATATCCACTTGTGAAATATTGACAAATGGAAAATATATCGTGCTAGCATTACAGAATCATACCAATCTAATAACACTAACGCTCCATAATTACCATGCAAATGAAACTGAGGACACAAGTCCATCCGTTGTGTATGGTAACGCAGAAAACGATGGAAAATCTTTTAATTTATAATTTCGGACTCACAACATGTTAAAGTTAACTTAATTGAAGCATAAAACCCTTCCGCTCCAATTAAAGAGCTAAAAGACAAATTTATTTATCATATGTTGTTCATTTTTGTACTATGTTGATCAAAGTATGTACTTTAATATTGGAACAAGTCAATTGACGTGAGAAAAATGTTTATATAACAGCTGAATATTATTTGATATATGTGTTATAGTTGAATTTCTCGAATTAGTGGTGAATTCATATATACGTACAGAGATTTGAAATAACTTTTACATGAATATCATGAGTTCGATTCCAGTCGTCGATTTAGGAAAATTAATAAATTCGGTCAACTAAATTTATTTTCACCTGATATGTGTTTAACTTGGTAAAGAGGCAACTAAGCATTAATTACGCAAAAACTTGTTGAGTCATTTATGAAGACTAGTGCTTATTTCTATAAAATGTAAAAAGCTATCTTGTGTTCTTACAACATGTATCAAAACATATTTGTTGCAAGTAGAGTGATCGAAAACATAAGTAAAACGATTTTGTCCCAGAAATATTTCAAATATTTTCAATTAGTAAGAACTTATATATATATAACAGTAAGGGAAATACGTTAATCGTTTGTTTGTTTGCAATGCATAGTCTTAACATATAATTGATGTTATTTTAAATTGGTGAGACACTTCTACATTTCGTTCTTCCATTATATAGAAATTATGAAAACTGGAAGCTTTTTAACTTGATGATATAATTTAGCGGATTTTAACAATATATCTTCATATACCGTGCATTAATTTCATTATTAATGTTTTTTTTTTGAAGCGATGAATTATTACAACAAGAGTACCTCGCATTATTACTAAGTACAAAATTATTGTTGCCAATATATAATTATTTCGTTTTAATGTTTTCGATCACTCTATTTTCAAATGGAAACGTACTACGCATTCATATGTCTAATTCACGTACAGATGTTATTCAAATCAATAATGCATGAAAAGCGATGGACTGAACTAGAATCAAAAGAAATGAATCAATTATTTAAAACAAAGTAATGTTAAATGAAAATTATTGAGGATAAACTGTAAAGTTGAAATATGCAGTAAGTTGATGTTTATTAGCTTAAAATATTTTATCTACGAGTAAAATGGATGAAGTAAGTTTATTCTTCGAAAATTTCAATCCCTGCACAATTTATTATACACAATGCGAAAGTCAAGTTATTTGATTAGCCAAATATTTAAATGATTTTAATGTGTATCTAATAATAAGTGTATCAAATATATAAGCAGGTACATATTTGGAATCACCTTCATTTCTTATTGTGAAAACAAACATTTATGGGGACTATTAAGGGGAAAGGCCTTAGTTTAAGAATAGCACAAAAACATTTCTTTGATAAAATAAATTTTCTCCCGATATATGTATGATAGATAAAATTGATAAATGCCAAAAATAAGAAATTTCTTTTAAATCTTCACATTTTTATAAGCAGAATATAACTGGATAATCATTGAAAATGTTTCCAATAGCCGCTTTATAATTGGAATAAAGTTTATAAGAAAATATAGGTACTACATTTTTCAAAAAATTAGTACTGTTGGTCTGATGATGAACATCGTATGACATTTTAGCATAATTATAATAACATGCACAATCAAAACATTTAATTACTTTATGCACAAAAATTCTATGCTCAATGGAAACGAAAAGAAACAATCTTATCTTTTGTCTATTTCTTAAAAATTGATATATCTTCGACAAGTTTTATCAATTGTTAAAAATGTGTTTTGTGACGATGTTTTAATGATAGGTTATGTAAGCTTTAATTTATGAATAAAGCAAACAATATTTATTAATGAAAAAGCCAACAATTTAGAAGTTCATAACTCTCATGGAACATGGAACACTATCTCATCCATAATAGAAAACTCATTTGAGAACTGGTAATAGAAAGCTCATCTGGTATGAGCTTGAATAATAAATTGAAGGCGGGCCCTTCTTTTATTATGATGGGAAATATTTAGTGAAATATAAACTGAAATAATTAATATAATGTTATACTAACTAATTGAAACCACTCTAAAAATACTTTTAAAAATTTACATGTACGTACGTATAGATAAGAAGCTGAAAATAAAAGAAATCTGTTTAATTTCATGATTTGTTTTAATTTTGTAATGAATACTGGATACTGTAGGTAGGTACTAGTTGAGATCGACTTGAAATCACTTCCAGAAAATTCTGTATTATGATTCTGTTTATTATGACTAAATTTGGAACAAAACATACCTCCTGCGAATGACATTCTTTCCTTATCTGTGTCAAAACCAATATCAACTAATATAAGATATATATATATATGTAGTCTCTAATATTTAAGGACTCTTAAATTGGACAGACTTCAAATCTTTAAATACGGAATCCAGCATATTCGAATACATTTGCTTTAAAATAATTCGTTTTATATTAATATCATATTTCATATAAATATAACGTGAATAACTTAAATAAAACGTTCAAAGGCCATCTTATATTTTGTATTCAAATTTCAATAAAAAGCCTCATAAAACACCCATTTTAGAGAATAAATTGAAAAACTTTCATCACAATTACCATGTGTTTTACCTAAAAGAAGCTTTTATCTCTTTGACATAAAATCACATCCTGCACATCCTTCAACATACTAACCATTATAATTCCAACCACCGCTGGCAAACAAATTATACAAAAGCTCAGAATCTGTTCCACAAAATGGCTTTCATCTCACGTCCCAGTTCTCAGTGCTCTCACCCAGTTTCCTAGTGCGGAATAACTTTGCCCCGGTCGGCGCGGCGCGGCGCGGTGATACCTCTGTTCATTTTCGTCTTATTCCGTGGTGTTGATCAAAGTTGGGACGACGGAAAAATTTTCATTGCTTGGAAAATTCAATTGTAGTGCGTGAAAAAAGCCTAAAAATTGTAAAATTTAAATGAAAATTTAATTTAAATACAATTTGAAATATTTTATTTGCTTAAAGGGAGTTTATGAGAGTTTTTTGATTAATAATAATAAGAATATTTTTCTATTGTTCATTACCAAAATCAATAAAACTACATATACGTAGAGTTGAAATTTGAAAAACGAAAATTTTATCATTTGAAATTCTTTACTGTGGAGGATAGTTGAATAAAAAGTTTCAAATTGTTAATTTTATAAGACAAATCAAACGAGTTAAATTGTTTCCTCAATACATCATGAATCGTCTCCTGTACTGGATACTTCTTGCAGCCATTTTGATACAGAGGGGTGAGTCTTGTTATTTTTTCCCAGATGAAAATATAAAGCAAGTCCTAAACCTCATTATTAGTATCCTTAATACGTGAATAAATAATATGAAAGGTCCAGTAGGATTAAAAATGAAATTACAAAGATACAAACGCTGAGAATTTTATCTCGTCCAAGATTCTAAAGAACCGGATTACAGAAATGGGGTGGGTTGATAAAGGTTGAATTATAACATTGAATCCATTGGTGGGGTTGTATTCTTCTTGTTCCCCACATTTGGAAAAGCTTTTACTTGATGGAGAATATATTTCTGATAATATCTCGGAAGTACATATACTCCCGCAACATATTGTGGATGATGAGAGGTCAAAGCTTAGACATTTGCAGGCACCATGTCCCTCGAATTCAAAACATGATTGCAGTGACTTCAAGAGTGTATGCCTTCTATCGAATTTACTACTAGTATACGTTTACAGAGAAACACAGAGAGTAAATATGTTATAAGGAATTGTTTACAAACAAAGATTGACAAAATATTTTTGGCGGGAAACCCTAAACAATGTTTCAAGTTTGGGGTTGGAAAAGTTTTTCAAACAAGAAACATTATTAACATTATTTACTATTTTTCATTTATAATGACCGATATTGTGGTTCAATTATCTTAAATATTAACATATTTAAGGTGATTTACGTTAATAAATAAATTCAGACAGTTTTAAAATGTTTCAATATGCGCATGTCGACATTCTCCACAAACTGATTGTGTTGCAAACCATGGGAAAAACAAAATCAGATGTTTATTATATGTAGTGCATCACTAACCCTAGGGATAAACGTTTTCTTCTTACCTACTTGTCCTACGGGCTGACTTAATCACTGGCTTTAAATGTAGGTCAATGTTAGGGGGTTATTGTTTGAATTTATGCTTCTAGGAATCTCAAATTCGGATTGTAGGTCTACAACTGCATGATTTCTCATTATGATTGCAGCTCCATATGGGCGGGTTCTCAAGGTGCAGTTGAATTGAGTGCAAGTGGTTGTGGTTCTTGTGAAATGGAAACTTTCTTTGAAATATTGAAAGTGGATACTGTATGGATAAGATTGTCGATTGTTGGTACTCACTTGTTCTTACTGTTTCTAATTACAGAATATTTTCCACTTAACATGCAAGTTAAATTTCCGGGTGATTTCATTCCATAGAAATACTTGGGTGTTTGCCAAATATTTTGTTAGACCAGAAAGTGTTGGGTGTTGACTCTTCCTTCAATATTGTAATCAACTAAAGAAACTCTAAATTTGTCGCTCATAGATAACATATCAACAGCCATTGGCATGTTTGGGAAAATGTTGACATTATTTGTGTCAAGAGTTTGTTGTACTAATTATAAAGATTTTAGTAATTATGACAATTTTCTCGATTTTAAATTTCAAAAGCATTCAAAGACTACTAAGAACAAAAGCATTCAAAGATGAAGAGTATATCTGAAAATTATAAATATTTTAAGGACAATACGTGAGTTGTTTAGTGTTTTCGATTTTCAATTATTTGAATATATCATTTCTTTTTCAAAGATTTTAATCATTTTGAAAAGTTGATAAAGTATACAGGTACCAAGTTGAAAGGAGTTGAAAATTCATTAAATATCATAACATGTTCGTTTCAATACTCGATAATAGGTCTAACAGTACCAACAATAACTGAAGCACCTGAAGATGAAGATGATGACTGGGATGAAGAAGAAGATTCGTCGGAAGCTGATGATGATGGCCGTATTTATAAGAATCCGAGAAATTCTCCATCAACGGAATGTCCAAGGGATGAGGAGCAAGCCACCCTGTTAGGTCAAAAATGTCTCCGAAAATGTTCATCAGATGAAGACTGCAAAAGTAAAAAGAAAAAGTGTTTGTGTGATGGAGCATGTGGAATGTCATGCATTAAACCCGGTAAGATTTAAAAATTCCCAACTGGTTAATGTGCTATGCTAATCCAGATTTGTTTGATCTTAGATCGCGAATGTCCCGAAGTTAGTCAACCACCTCTGGGCAGTGTAACTCTTTCTGGTAAACATTTTGGTGCTAGAGCCACATACACATGTCCGCATGGATACCATGTTGTAGGTCTACAAAGTCGGTTATGCCAAGCCGATGGACAATGGGCTGGAACTGAACCTGCTTGCAAACAAAATAGTAAGTTTATTGATAAAACCAGAAATTCACACATAGTTCCTGTAATATTTGTTTTAACTTTTTTCCAGTTTACTGTCTAACACCACCTGTAATCGAACATGCACGTCATTCTGCTCTACCAGAACAAGCAACATTTGATCTAGATTCCACTGTTCAGTATCATTGTCATACAGGATATGTCACTAATGGATTTCCACGAGCAAAATGTCTAGCTATTGATGGTCAAGCCAGCTGGTATGGGCCAGACATCCAGTGTGAACGTAATCAAGTTCCATATATCTCCTTAGTATAATAATTTAAAATATAAAATAATTTAAGCACGTTCCTGTGGTCAACCACCCGATCCTGCAAATGGCTGGCATGCGGGCGAATGCTATACATTTGGATGTCGAGTAACTTACCACTGCAGCGATGGATATGAGCTCGTAGGAAAACAAGAAAGGTACTGCCAAGCAGATGGATCTTGGACACCTAAGGAACTGCCCACATGTGTTTGTAAGTAGACCTTCTGAATCCCACCAAACCTTTGTCATTAACGTTTTAATCTTTACATTGTAAAGCAACGAACACTACGATCACCGTTACAGAATCAAACTAGAACGTATTAAGCTTTACGCTGTTTGCATGTGAAAGGAACAAATTTGCATCTCAAATTAAAAGAAAAAATAGTTATAAAGTCATATGAATCAGTGGTTAGTTAGTGACACACTTGTTGACACAGTCATAAAATACCTATTGTACATACATAAGCACCGAATTTCGTGTTCATAAAGAATAAACGGCACTCATTCAAATCAAAACTAATTAGTTTAGAATCGAAGCTTCACTTGTTTAGTGACACTTTGAATATTATACATTTATCGCATGTAAATACATAAGTATAGTAACAGATTCTTATTTATGGAAAATAGATTTTGAAAATTTGACTCTAACATGTAACTAAATCATTTGTTGTTCAGAAGAAATATTCAATAAAACAAAGTTACCGCAAACAAATTTTATGATGTTTTATTTCACTGACTGTATGAAACCTTTATATTTTCTACTTTTACATGAAAAATTGTGATGTAGCTTGCGGTAGCTTTTTTTTGTTGAAAATTTTCCACTTTCCAAAGCAAGCTAAAAATAGTAAATGAAAAATGGAATTAAAAAATATTAACTTCCACACAGTGGTAACATCTGTCCAGTGCTCAACACCAGAAAATCCTAAAAATGGGAAAGCAATATACACAACCTTCTCATACAACTCAGTTGTCAGCTATGAATGTCGTTACGGCTATACTTTAGTTGGTGAAAGTTCCCGGCGTTGTGGAGCTGACCGCAAGTGGAGTGGGTCTTTACCCACATGCAAAGGTAAACTTTCTTGATAAACTGATCATCTTTAGGAAATATTATAAGCCGAAAACTTGCAGAAATCAATTGCGGCCATCCTGGTGTATTGTATAATGGATGGCTAGAAAATATTGATAGTGGAACAGGCCTGGGAGCTAGTATTATTTTCAGATGTCACCCAGAGATGCTTCTTCAAGGACATTCATCAACAGTTTGTCAAATTGATGGAAAATGGCGGTATTCTGTACCACAGTGCTTGGCTCCTTGTATTGTGCCAAAAATTTCACAAGGCCAAGTAATTCCCATTGATCAAGAAATTGATGTTAATGCCACAACCATTATTCCTACCACTACAACGACCCCTGCTCCTATAACAGGAACAACGAAAGTTAAACATGGTACCGCGTTAGAAGTTATATGCGATGAGAACTACGAATTTCCTATTACGTCGTCAGCACCACCCACATGTAATAATGGTACTTGGAGTATAATCCCACGTTGTATACCAGCTAGATGCAAGACAATGCCAAAACCACCGAAAAATGGTATGGTTCTCGCTCCGAAAACAGAGCATGGTATGAAAGCAAGATTCAAATGCAAGGATGGATACAATCTTACTGGTCCGGGTGGGAAGGAAGTAAGTAACAGCAGCGAATACGTTCTAACATGTGCTTTTGGAAACTGGACTGGAGAAACACCTCAATGTCACGAGGTATATTGCGCTTTCCCCGGATACATACCAAACGGAAAAGTTTTACTAGTGGGAAATATGGGTCTGTATGACTATCGGCCCTATGTTAAAAAGGTAAAAAAATCCTCAAATAATCGAAAAGATTTTATTCAAAAATGCATATTTGTTTAGATTGTAAATAACAAACAAATCATGTATGACTGTGATAAAGGTTATGTACTTGAAGAAGGACCTCCAGGAGCTACATGTGTTGGAGGGAAATGGCGTCCAACAGAACTTCCATCATGTTTACCTGGGCAGCATCCCCGCTTAAGATGGAGCAGGAAGAAACGAGCTATTGAAATGCGTTATTTACGTTCAAGGTTTTTGTTAGAAAACGCCAGGAGGCTTAGAAACTGGCTAGAAACTCAAATGTTAGAGCGCGAATTAAACCATTATCCTGTAAAAGAAGACAAGGGTGGTATTTTACACATTCCCCAAAAGAAGTATTTAAAAAGTGAATATTCTAATAAAGCCAAAAGTGTTTTAAACAGAAAATTTAAGCGCAGCATTGTGTCAAAGAAAAAGCGATATCATCGATTTAAGAGATCTTTGGACAACGAACTCTATCGTCCTCGTAGAGAATCAAGTGAAATTGAGGAAGCCTACTCGAAATATTATGAAAAAATACGTCAAAAATATCGAAGTTATGTACAGAATCTTTTAGGTTATAACAGAGGTCGACATATGGCAACATCTCAGTTTCATGAAAACTTAGAATATCCACTGACAAAATCACAAACTCAAGAACCTACTAGCTGGCAGCAGTTGCCCAATAGCGTTGACCTCGTAACTCGCAATCGTGGATCACATAATTCGAGATCGGTGAATAATAATGGATTGAATTCAAATACGCCCGATACGACGTTGGATTATACAGAAAATTTGAAAAATTTTAAGGAGTACCAACAGTCGAAAAACAAACCACACCTTGTGGGAATGGTTTCGATTCCTGATATAAACCAAAGGTCAAATAATCGCCCAAATAGAAAGGATGAAAACTCTACTTCTCCAACCAGCACAAACAATTTCTACGAATCAACCCATTCTGCAGTTATCAGTAATTCGTATGATAGTCTTAAAAACGACAGAACAAGTGATAACAGTCACAAAAATTTAACAAGTTTGATTGCCCAACTAAAATCACAAATTGTTCGTAGAAAGAGAAGTGCACGAAGCCCTAACGATGCTCGAAAAAGACGGTCAAACCATGACAATTTCTCTGTTGATCGCAACACTGGAGACCATGAAGGAAATGATGAAAGACGAGGTCGTCCTCGTGGACCATGTACAGAACTTACAAATATTGATCAAGTTGCTAATGTTACAGTTATTCGACAAGGCAAAGCACCGGATCGTAACAGTCCAGGCACAATTTTACAAATTACCTGCAACGAAGGATTCAAACTCAATATCAAAAATGCGAACTCAACGGCAAGATGTGTCCGTGGCATATGGAAACCAGTGAAACCGTTGTGTTTAACTGGTTGGTACATCACAATTTGAATGAGATATTATAAACGGATGTAGATATGTAACACATAAAACGTTTAATTTTTTCAGCTCCTTGTTCAGTTCCTTCAACTGAGCACGGTAAATACTATGAAGTCTCTCCTGATCCAATGATGATAAGCAGCAAACCGAACTTGCGACTATTGACGCCATTTGAAGAAGTCGGAAACGAGCAAATAGTCACGTTTCAATGTGAAGAAGGCTTTAATCTGCAAGTAAGTAATTTTGCTATAAAGTTGGAAGTGTCATTTCTACATTTTTTGCTTTGCTTAGGGACCAGCACAGCTAAGATGTGTCCAAGGAAATTGGGCAACGACATCCTTCCCAACATGTTCTCCTTCGCCATGCGTATTACCTTCAATTCCAAATGTAATTTACGAGGTATATTTTAAGAGTTCATTTTATCCCATGAAACTAAAAAAAAATACTCATTCTAGGGAGGCTATAGGTCTGGATTAACGATTGCACATGGAAGTACTGTCTCTGTACATTGTGATAATCCTGCCAGTAGTCTTCCCATTCAAATGCATTGCAGTCAAGGCATTATGACTCCAAACACTATTCAGTGTGAAACTGGTTTGCGCAGATCTCGAGAGGAATATTTGGGAGAAGCTGAATTCGTGAATACCGACCATGCTTTCAACGGATATCAAAATGGAAATGGCAACCCAAATTTTATAACACCTCATAATAATAACAACAATGGTCATGCTAGATATGTAGAAGGTGGTCGTGATTGTGGTTCTCCTAATCGCATAGAGGCTTCTCTTGTTTACAAGTAAGTTCTTACAAACTAAAAATTGTTAATCACTTTATAATCTCTTACAGAAATGGAGAGCCTGTTGAACAAGATCAGGGATTCCCTTCAGGAACAGAGATTTCCTTTAATTGTATAGCGAGTATAGCAGGTGAAAGAAACACATGGAAAATTATATGTGAAGATGGCAATTGGATTGGAAGATCATTGAGTTGCGGTAAATATAGAATTTTTATTTAGCAACCAGTTCGTTGACTGTCTAATTTTAATTTAGCAAATGGAACCTGTCTGTTTCGAAACAACGAGGCTAATGTTGTAAGCTTTTACAATGACCTGGAAATACGTGAGGAAACTGTAGAATTTCCTCCAGGTGCAACTATCATTTCACGGTAAGTCTGACTACTGAATATAAAAATATAGTTAGGTAGAACGTTTATAATTGCATCAAGATAACATGATTCTTATTACACACTTGATGAACTTATATGTAGCTTTACACTCGTGTTATGTAAATTCAATGTAAATTTAATCAAATTCAGCTCCAATTGTGATGCTTAGATCACCAGGCAATACAATTGTTTGATGAAACCATTTGTTGGTGTCCAGGACAACTGCAATAGATATAATCATTTTTAATAATTTGATCGAATCTTTTATATGTGTTATATACAAATCTCTCCTTTTTTAATCATCACTCGGAATGAATCACATTCGTAGTAGCATTCTGGTGGTGGGGCTAGCATCCATTCTTTAGAACCGCGGAGTTGAGCTTGCCATGATGGGAGGCGTACGTTATCCACCTAATATTAATAAAATCACAATGGAATAATGCGAATGTATATTAGTATTTATAATCATTCGTTACATGCATATGAGCTCCTAAGCCAGGACCACCCATAAAAATCCAATCAACTGCATTGTTTTCAGAATTCGTAGGTAAGAAGTACGGCCGACTGTAGTGTTCCCTGAGCACTTCAGCAACTTCTGGATTGCAATTACTCCATCCGAAGTACCAAGGGTCTGTACCTTCTTCGTAGTTGACACGCTCTATTGGAATACTCAAAGCTTCGTAGAAGTTTTTAAACCCACTTTTGTATGGAAAAAACTGACAATTCAAAATTTTTCTCTTCCTTCGGGCATTCATATATAAATTTTTGAAATACCAAAAGTCAAACACCTAAGATCCAAACAATTTATTTTTAAAATATTAATTTATCAAATGCCGTAGTACCTCGAGAGCACTCCAGTTTTTAGCACCGTCGGCTATAATAACTGGCGTCCCACTATACGCAAATTTGGACTCAAACTCTTCTGGTGTTATTTTTGATACTCTTTCAATTCCTTTCACATCATTACAAAATTCACATGTTTCTGGAGGCCGAAATAATTTACTCAACTCAGAGGGCATTTCCAAAAAGCACTGTAGAATAATTAAAATATTCAATTTGATTATTTCCTAAACTCATAGCTCACATCTGCTTGGTTTATGTAGTCCCAGGAAGACCACAAAATCAATGCCAAGATTATTGAAATCGTATTCAGGCATAATTTCCAGGAGATTCCATTATTGTTCCATTGAAATTTTTCTATAGCAGGTAGTGAAAGTATATCCAATTTTAAGCCCTTACATTTTCCCAGTATGCCATCGAATTTCACTTGTGCAGCTTCCATGTTTTAAAGTCCGTTCAGTTCCAAGTTCAACGAAATAATGAAAGTCAATTTCTTCTGGTAAAGTTATAAGATTCGCAGGATACGAAGCAACTTATTTCTCAAACCTTTTGAAAGTAACATTAAGTAAAAGATGGGAAAACCTATTCCAGTGTAAAATTCAATTTCACAGGAAAATGGAAAATTATCTTACAGTCATTTGCCCCTATTTTGAGCAGCTGCAGTTCTCTGATAACAAGATTATACTTCAATAAAATCACTTTAACTTACAGATGTACAGACATTGGAAAATATGCAATGGTAGGAAGTGGTTTACGAACCTGTATACATTCGGAATGGACTGGACAAAAGCCAGCTTGTTTTGGTCTTAATCAAGAAAACGACTATGCTAGTATAATAGAAATGAATAAGTTAAGGAATTTTGAAATTAAATTAAATTATGAATTTTCTAGTGGAAAAAGCACCAACAATTCTCTTTAGACATCAAAATGGGCCTATAGCACAAAGTAATGATGGTAAATTAATAGTCTATCCTGGTACAACAGTTCATATGGAATGTCTTTGGATGAGGCGATTTGGAAATCCTAAATGGATTGTTAGTCATGATTATAGGTATAACAGATTAATATCACTGGAAATAAAAAAAGGTTTAAGCTCGCATTTTAGGAATTATCCAGAAGGTTGGGTGACTGAGGAAGGCCGTGATGCTCAACTCGAGTATAGATTGAGTATATTCCACGCTGTTGAAGATGATTCCGGCGTTTTCACTTGCCAAACACCTGCTAGACATGAACACGCTGTTGATGTAGTTGTAAAGGCAATTAATTGTCCTGATATTCCGATTCGACGCGGTCTCATGTTGAGCAGCAATGATACTAAACTAAGTACTCGAGTTCAGCTATCATGTGCTAATGGAAATTCCTTAATTGGAGCTTCAGAATTGGTATGCCTACCAAGTGGTAATTGGAGTGCTCCACTACCAGTTTGCGAAAGTGTCGAATGCGGTGATATTCCACTAACATTAAATGCCACCTCTCCAAGAGTTGCTGTTCTATCCCGGGAAGTAGGAGGTCGTGCATCATTTTCCTGCCCTTCTGGTTACGGTTTACGGGGACCATCTGAATCTATATGTTTACCATCCGGGGAATGGGCTACACCATTTCCAACATGTGTCGAAGTACAATGCGATAATCCTGGTGCACCACAAAATGGATATGCTCAAGGATCAGCACCTTATCGCGCAGGTGATGTAGTACAGTTCAATTGCAATCCTGAATATATGATGCAAGGCCAACCTATAATTGCGTGCCAAGATAATGGACGTTGGTCTGGAGGACTGCCAAAATGTGTACAAGCATGTTCTTATCCTGGAACAGCTATTAGTGGAAGAATGTCTTCGGTTAAGTTTTATTATGCAATTGGTGAAAGTATAACTTTTACTTGCGACGCAGGACTAGAATTGCGTGGAGCTAAAATGCTGAAATGTCTCAGAAATGGAAAATGGTCGAACGCAATTCCTACTTGTGTTAGTGCTGAACAAAATAGTAGAGGTGGATCAGGCTAAATCATTTTCATATGGTTCATATACAGCTGATGTACAGTACTAAATTGTTAATATTCGTTCTCTTCTATTCACTATTATTTTGTGTATAGCATTTAAAAGAATTTCTTGTTATTGTTCGTATTTTTTATATACTCAACATAAAATACATATTTGTGCATGTGTGCACATATGTACGTATATAGTTATAGATAGATAAACAATCTTAGTTTAAAACAATTTTGCGAAGAAATCTGCTAATGTACACGTTTAAAAATTAAAAACATGTTAAAATGCTCGCAATATATAAGTAATCAATAATTATCATAGTGAAGGCAGGTTTAAAGTATAGAAGTAAAATTCAATTATATAATTAAGCTGTCCGTACATAATCATATTTAATTAAGAATCATTTTATCAGACTATCATAAGCATCAAAAGTTTCGTAAAGTAGCTCTTTATGATCATTATTGCCGTTTACCACTTCTTTAAATAGGAGCAGGCATTTCGGCACATACTTTACTTTAATTAAAACATTACATGATAATGTGAAGCATTCAACAGATAAAAATTTCTACACAGTATCAAAGAGATGTAAATGAAAAGTTTGAAAATTTAAGAATGGTAATATGTATCGTGAATTCTGTTACGAAGTTGAATCTACATATCGTGTAAATATTTTGTTTCAAATGTAATGATTACAAGTTAACCCATGTCGCATTCATTTCGCGAACATAGTTTCTCCAGAAAATCTTGATTTGACATATAATTACAAATATTTTTTAAAATAATTACTCCAAAATTTTATCAAAAACTCACTGTGATTTATGGCTTACATTTCATAAATGGATATAAATGTTAAAACGATCAAATCACAGTTTCTACAAAATGTTATTAGGAGTTTATATTTATTTTTTAAATCTTCTATATTTAAAGTTCTTGTCAATTAAGTGGATAATAAAAACGTAAAACAATGAAAATACACTGATTGTCGGAACAAAATTATTTATCTTCGTTTTTCTTTCGTATTTCATTCTTAAACATTCTTTATTTCACATTCATACGGGTTTGTAAGATTTAAAAAATTATTCGTGCTTCTTATTTAAAGTATTAACACAATTAGCTAACCTTGAACTAACTACGATTTGTTGTATAGATTTGTCTAGATTATTCCAAATGCCTCCAAAGTGCGACAAATATGGAGGGTTGAACTTCCAGGTGATTTCCTATGATGCTAAATATGATTGAATTTTATTTGCTCTTCGATGCGAAACCTTGTAAAAACTCTCGGAGCTCTTCATTAACCTCAACAAAATTCGAAACAAGTGCTATAATGATTCCCTTGTTTCCCAGGACTTTCGGTCCATAGTCATAAGCCTCAAAGAAAACAAATTTCTTGATTTAATCGGATTATCCAGATTTTTGATTAGAAAAGCTTCTCCTGTCACATTCACACACCTCCAACGTTAAAACGCTTGGCCTAGATAGTCTCGGCTCAGTTTTTCAATTTCTTAATTCCTAGCATCCAGTTTTGAGTGTCGGCAAATTCGAAGCCATCATTCGTGACACTGAAAACCTATTTTGTCATCACCGGCAAAATACTCCACGGGGGGCCCGCAGTTATTGATGACGCCAATAGTTGAATTATAAGAAACTAGAAAAAAGCCAAAAAATAAAAATTGATAGATATATATGACGTCATGTAGAAAATGAATTTTCCCCGCTTGAGTGAATCCCATTCTTCAGTGAATGAAATTCATTTCCAGACAGTGGAGAGAAATTCATTGTGTTTGATCTACATAAAATGAATTTTCCCCGCTTTCAGAGAGTGAATCCCATTTCCTGGCGAAAGAAATTCATTTTCTGCTTCACAACCATTAGGATTTTATATATTAAGAAGATAAAACAACTTTTGTTCTACGAAAATTCTCAAATTTGTTTTATTTATGAAATATTTGAATAAAAATTTTGAAAATTTTCTAACTTCAAAGAGGGTTTTTGCCTTAGACCAGAGAGAGACTAGGGATGTCAAAAAACCGTTGGTATAACCGAAAAACCGGAGCATTGCGTTTTATTAACCGCGAACAACCGGTTTTTTCCCCTTCTTTCGGTTAACCGGTTAACCTTAGCTCTGACATGGAGCACATGTGCGTGCATGTACATACACAAATTTCAACGTGGTTTATGTGTGCAGTTTTATGAGATCGTAGAGGTTATGTTTGTACATTTTGCTTGAATCATATTGAAAGAAAATAGACAATACAACAGTTTGTTCTGTGTTAATGATCAGTTGTTTATTGATTATATACGGAACCTGACCATTAAATTACTGAGCCAACAATTTAGAACTTTTCCCAAAAATTACTATAGAAACAAATATCATTGTTTTAAACTACTAATGATAGTAGTTAACGGGTACGGTAGGTACACTTAAGCTAATTTTTTATTAGTGATTTTGTTTTTTAAAAAAAAAGGACATATTTAGTTAGATGTGATTATTATCTTTATTTTAAGGGAAGGAAAAATTGGTTTTTCCGTTCCAAAACACTAAATTTTCAATTTTATTCTGCGAGGCGCTCTTAAAAAAAATTGACATTTGTCAAAATTCTGATACAAATCATACACATCAGCTTTTTACAATTGGCCCGGGGGTTCGGTGAGGTCAAAAAATTTTCCACCCCTTAAAATGCACAGAATATTCTAATATATCTAAATAAAAAAAAGTGAAAAAAATCACTAATAAAAAATCCGCAAGAGTGTACTCTAGCCTAAAAAATTAGTTTAAGTGTACCCTACCCTTGTTAACATATCAAACTGGAAACTATGTTGACTCTGCATTACATTCAATGATGAGCCTCAGCTTCCTTTCGTTTCGACTCAGCCCACTTTGCCTTGTTTTCAGGTGAGTTTGCTAGAATTGCGGGGTAGAGTACACTCTTGCGGATTTTTTATTAGTGATTTTTTTTAAAAAAAAAGCACATATTTAGTTAGCTGTGATTATTATCTTTACTTTTAGGTGAGGAAAACAAGGTTTTTCCGCACCAAAATACTAAATTTTCAATTTTATTCCGCGAGACGCTCATACAAAATTTTGACATTTGTCAAAGTTCTAGTACAAAACAAACAAATTTGCCTTTTACAAAAGATGCGGTGGGGTGCGGAGGGTCAAAAAATTTTCCTCACCTTAAAATGCTCAGAATAGTCTAATATATCTAAATAAAAAAGAATTTTTTAAAAAAAGTCACTAATAAAAAATCCGCAAGAGTGTACTCTACCCGAATTGCGACTTTGATGAGAAAATTAAACGGACTAAATTGAACTGCATTTACCTAGTTTGCTTATCTTATAAAACACAGGAACACAACATCCGACTGCAATGAAATAATATCGCCAAATCCATTGGTTTTGAAAATAGTGTTTGATTGGAAATTGGGCTATTTTAGCGGAAAAGGTATAAGGGAATTTCATAGGACGTGCTGGAGCATCTGCCATATTTTCGTTTTAAGTATCCCTTTGATAACGAAGTGTGAAAAGTTGAATCTGGAAGCTGAAATACAGTTGATTTACAGATGTCACGAACTGTACATAACTCACTTACCATAGGTTTCCAGGGACATATATAAACACTAGTAACACTTTCAATTTATCAAACTGCTGGTTGTTATGTCAGTGAGCTCAGACACATTCTCCTGAAGGAGTGAATGCTGTTACCTTTCCGAAAAATCTGACAATGTTGGAAGAATTCGAAATTCAAACCTTTGAGACCAAAACCACTGGAATGGCCCATTACAATTATAACAGTATAGGTCTGTCCCAGTACTTTTTCAGTGAAAATCTGAAAACTGTTAAATTTTGCAACCAATAGCATAAGCCTCCATTGAATTAATAGACCTATTAATTTAATGTAATCGTTTCAGTGGTTGCGTTCTTTTGGGACATTGAGTGGTGTAAGACTGTCAAATACCATATACTTATCGAGTACAAATTTAACACCCGATAAAACTTGGGTTATCGAGTACACCACTCGATAGTATTTCATCTAGTGTTATGTGGATGGCGCCAAGCTAAATTTCCCCTTGAAATTTTTGGGAGATTTCAAAAAATAAAAATTTTATTAAAATTCTTTTGGTTCATTTAACACGGAAAATTTTAAGTCAAATTAATTAAAAATAACTTGTGCACTTACGAATCGAATGTCAAGTAAAGTTCGTAAAAGTGTTGAGCTATCGAGTGCAAATGAAAGTTGTCTATTTTGCAGCTTCAAATTTGCACTCGATACCAAGTCCCAAAAGAACGCTACTAGTAGCCATATAAAAAAAAACAAAAACAAACACTACATATGAATAAACACTATATATACATACATGTCTTTTTAACCTTATTTAAATCATCTCATTTGAATATTTAAATCAGATAATTTGAATATTCAAACTACATCATTTGCATATTTAATTTAGGTTGATATTTAAATTTGATGATACACATATTTAAATGAAATTATTAAAATATTTAAATTAGATGATTTAAAAAGGCTGAATTTGCATATATAAATGAGATAATTGGAATATTTACATGAGATGGTAGTGATAGAACGTATGGAAGCAATGATTTAACGTATGGATGAGTAAAAGTTGTAACATAACATGACAGAGGACTTGTATGAATTAGGGAAGGATTGAATGGCAAAGGGATGGAGTATGTTATAGACGAACGTGTTGTGAAGTAATGCAACGGATGGATGAGTAAAAGTATGAACATAACATGACAAAGTGATAAAGAAAAGTATACTTCCTATGATATAAGGTGAAGAGAAAGTATGAGGAAAAAATTATAAAACCATTGAACCACAAAGCACATCCGTAAATGGACTCATAATATTATTATGTTTTTTTTTTAAAACATATTTAAATTATCTCATTTAATAGTAGGAGTATTTATAAGCCTACTATTTTCCAAAAATAAAAATAAAAATAAAATAAAATTATCTCATTTGAATATTTAGATTAGATAATTTACATATTTAAATCACATCATTTTAATATTTAAATTACATCATTTGAATATTTAAATTACATCATTTGAATATTTAAATTACACCATTTGCATATTTAAATTAGATGATTTACATATTTAAATAAGGTGATTTGCATATTTAAAATAGATGATTTACATATTTAAAATAGATGATTTAAATATTAAAATAAGCTGAATTTGCATATATAAATGAGATAATTGGAATATTTACATGAGATGGTAGTGATAGAACGTATGGAAGCAAATTGAGCGGAAATAGGAGTGATACAATTTATGGTGGAATATCGAAAATAAACAATGAAACTTCTCAACAAGGTCACGAAAGTTTATCTGATGAATTGGTAAAGGACGCTGGATATGAAATAATTAAAAGTGGAAATAGTGAAGTAAATAAGCCGGTTCCTGACAATGACTCAAATTATGAAACTTTACGGTCTGCAAATTATAGTGATTCAGAACAAGTGTGTAAGGATGCGGATGGCTATAGTAAAGTAAAACCACATCAACATATACATATAAGTAGATTATAATGATATAAAAAATAACGGTGGTTCTATATTTAATAATGGAGCTTTAAGTTTTCATGAAAACTGAAATTGCAGTCACAATGAAGAAAATAGATAAATACTCAAGTTTAAAGGCCGAAGGAACAAGTTTATACCTGGAAATTAACAAAGATAGTATAGAAAGCCATGTTTATCAAACAATAAATAAATTACCAACTGATACAATTTCAACCCCTAAAGCAACAGCTAGTAACCGTCACCCGCATTAAATCGATATTTCTGTTCATCTTTGGAAACTTTTAACTTTAAAATTCAAATGAATGGCAGTAGTACATTTCATTATATAGTGATAGACTCCAATCAAATAAATGTGAGTCCCTCACTAGCACTGAATCTGATCCAAATTGTCAGTCAGTTAAATATATAGGCTTGGAATATTCGCACGAACGTTTCCATAGCGAAGCAAATAGGATTCCTGAAACTGCTGAATGTTCATCCATTCCATCAGCAATGAAAGTTCTCGAGTCTGATTCCTTATTACTGTGTTATTACCTTACCTATTCGTGATTGTCGTGACATCGTATGCAAAATATCCACGACTGTACGCCATTTCCCACTCATGTAGATTGTCATTTTTCCTACGATTATTGCATCTCTATGAAAATATGTATTTATGTTCCACCACGTTCCACGAATTAATCATTTGTAGTACTTAAAAAGCAACAACAACTTTACTTAAAACAATTGTGGGGTCTTAGCTATTAGGTATACCAACCTAAAAAATTTAGAACTAATTTTGGTTCACATATGCGAAAACTAATTACCGAAGAACAATACCAAAGTTCAATTTAACCAAAAAAACTAATGTTTACTGTTAAAAATAAAGGGTTTTTGTTTTAAAACTGTGTTTTATTTATCGTACATCTACGAATTCTGCGACAAAAACGCAGTGATCATGCTTAGTAAATTAGATCTAAATTTTGATATTTATTACACAAACCTTTGTACTAATTTTGGTTCGTTTACTAGAAAACTAATTACCTAAGAAACCTACCTTAACTTGCAGAACATAAGCAGAGGCAACGTTTAATCCTAGCAACAGCGATTTTTTCGAAGAAGTGTTTTCTGCCGACGAATTCTAAACTCTTTCAGGAAAAAACGCAATTAGCCGTCGGAAAAATTGCAATTTTCGCTTCAACTTTTCTGCTCCATTCTCGTCCTGTTGCACTTAATTCAATGGTTGTTTTTGTCTTTTCACGCAATACACAGAAATTCTGCACAGTTCGATTCGAAACGGATGCCAACTGTATACAGTTTCTTATTCATTGTTTTAATGATCAAAATCTTATAAATATATACATAAATAACCCAAGTTATAAGGTTTTTACGATTTATTTTGTTACAACTGGCATCAAGTTTTTCGAATGTTAAACTGTTATATGAACAATCTATCAATTTGACGCAGTAAGTACACTTTGTTCAATTTCATTCGTTCCACGACTGCATTTGTCATTCATGCATACAATCAAGCTCTGCCCATAAACGTCACCACGCAACTCAATGCACAGTGATAGATAAAACGAGGTACTACTTTTAAGGCTACTTGTTCCGTAAGAAAATTCACCATTCCTCCAATTCTAAAAATTTGGAACATTCCAGCAACGGTAACTTGAATTCAATTAGTAGTTCACACTCCGATAGAAATTCAATTACGCTTGTAAAAGAATATGCAGAGATTTGAGACCCTCATTATACCACTGTGTCCGATGATTCAGGTAAATTCGACATTTTCAAAAGCTATGTGTCATAAATTATATTTCCAGGCGAAATGTATGTAGAAATTGAAGATCCTTGTAAGGTTGCCGATACCTATACTAGCGGATCAGAAGCTTACGCACAAATGCAAACACAGTTTCTGTAGAAATAAACACAACCAATTTTGATAATACAGAAAAACAAGATGGTAAACGAACTAAAATATTTGCATATTTTGTACGACACAAATGCTCCTGCGATAGCTAGTAACAATCAAACATGCGAAGCACCAGTTCCACGTCCAGTTGACACATCAAAAACTGAAATGCATTCACGTCAATCATCCTCATCTTCAAACATCCGCTGTGCTGGAATTTTATGATCTCTAAAACAAGAAAAGCGGTAAGAAAATTCACCATTCCTCCAATTCTAAAAATTTGGAACATTCCAGCAACGGTAACTTGAATTCAATTAGTAGTTCACACTCCGATAGAGTTTCGATTACGTTTGTAAAGGAATATGCAGTTAGTAATGTAGTGAAACGTGGGTTTTTACAGAAAGGTAACTTTGGATTCAAAACGGACGCCAACTTTAGTAATACTAAGAATTTTAGTCCGTCCAAACATGTTGAAGTCATGATGGCAAGGTGAAAATACAAAAACATAAATACAAAAAGACCACTAAACGTATTTAACTTCTCCGTAGGTAATGAAGAAAAACAAGTTATCTAATACATCATCACAAAACTCTTCACCAGCATGTTGGATTTTGGAAGCATCATGTAACGATACACCTACTAAAGTTTTGCAAATGTCTCCTGCGAAGAATAAATTAGTGAATGCAAATAATGATGACAATGATGAAACTATGGTTGATTCGAAACGGATGCCACCTCTAGTAAAACTAAAAATTTTAGTCATTCCAAAGGTGTTGAAGACATTTATAGCAAGGTGAAAATTAATAGAAATTATGTACAAAAGGTCCAGTAAACATATTAAACTCCTTCGTAGGTGATGAAGAAAAACAAGTTATCTAATACATCATCATCACAAAACTCCTCAGCAGTATTAAATCGAAAATCAGAGGAATGTTAGATTTTGGAAGTATCATATAGCGATATACGTACTAAAGTTGTGCAAGTCACCTGTGAAGAATAATTTAGAATAAAATGATGATGACAAAAATGAAACGTTGGGTAAAAATAATAGATTACTTTCAAGTCTGATGAAATAATTATTGTATTTCTTAGTTCAAACATCTCGTGGCTTGTTTTATAAAAATAAAATTTTATGTAATAATATGAACAATGTAGAAACGCACGTCCTTAAATAATTTTTATTTTTAGAAATATTTGAAGCTTTGTGTATGTAAAGTGAAAGTATAATTATACATATAATTTTATTACGCATACAAATATGCAGGTCTTTTGTCTGTCAGCCACTTGTGACGATTATTAAATGCTCGTAAAATATTCCCATAAAGATAAAATTTTCGTGAGCAATAATTATAAATGTGACTTCACCAGGCTAGGAGCTAGGAAGGATAAATTTTTCGAACTCACGCATTTATACGGCTTAATGAAAGACAAAACATTTGTGGAGTTTGGATATTAAGCACACAAACCAAAATCACATGATCTAAAACTGGTTCATACTTTTGATAATTGACTATCTAAGAACAAAACCAAATTAGGTCTATTGTAGTTGTAGGGTTTTAGATAATGGTAACACAAACCTAAGGTCTAAAGTCAGTTCGGATATTGGATAAATATTTACCTAAGGATCACACCAGTTGATCCTTAGCACAACCACAGACAATAACTTACCAGATGTCGCGATCCCATACATGACTGTGTACCCAATTTTTTCTGACGCAGTCATGAAATGACGGATGAAAATGACGCTGCAGGGTATGTGTTTTTGGTGACTGCAACGCTCATTCGGTCTCTAGAGATATTTTTAAATTTTTAGGGAGTAAAAACCTGTTTTGAGCGAAATGGGAACCGGTTTTGAAGGAAATGGGTCATAAAGGAACCTACACACACCACCAAAGGGACTGTTGGCTATGTAGTGGTACATAAATTCGATTTTCGAGAATTCGAATCGAATTTTGTTTCCTTCCACTCCAGCAACAACAACAATCCCTTTGCTTTGGTAGAAACACTATTTAGGTTCATTGAACCCGTAGCAGGTGATTTTTAATTCAAAATTACATGTAAATTTATGAATTTTATGTTAAAAAACGTCATTATTTCCCGGACTCAAAAATTAAACAACTTTCTTCCGGTTTTTAGGGGGTTTTTCCGGTAAAAATTTGATTTTTTAACGGTTTTCCGCTCATAGCGGCTAAACTAAGCGTCCTAGAGGGTTCATATGTATGACCGACCCCCATTATCTTTCTATTTTCTACCTTTTATTTATACACTATTTTTCTCTAAACTGAATTTTTCAAGGTGTGCAGACAAAAGTTGAGAAATATGATAAAATTCAAATTTTGCATTTTTAGCAGATTTTGCCCCGTACCGGCTAAACGAAGCATCCTAGGAGGTTCATATGTACTACCGACCCCCATTATTTTTTTATTTTATAATTTTCTTTCATAAACTATTTTTCTCTAAAATGAGGTTTTGAAGGTGCGCGGAAAAAAGCTGAGGAACATGATAAAGTTTAGATTTTGAATTTGTAACAGTTTTCGTAACGTAGCGTCTTAACTATGGATCCTCGCGGTCTCATATGTATTACCGACCCCCACTATTTTGTCATTTACTATCTTTGTCTTATACATCTTTTTTCGGTAGATTCAGTTTTCAAAAGTGTATGCAAAAACTAAGAAATATTATAAAATTCAGATTTTGAATTTTTTACAGTTTTTTGCTTGTAATGGCTAAACTAAGCTTCTTAGAGGGCTCCTAAGTATCGCCGGCCCCCACTATTTTGACGTTTCCTACATTTCTTTCATACATCATATTCCTCTAAAGTGAGTTTTTAAAGGTGTGTCCATACAAAATTCAAATTTTGAATTTTTAACGGTTTTTTGCTCGCAGCGGTTAAACGAAGCATCCTTGGAGGTTCATATGTGTAACCGACCCCCATTATTTTTCTATTTTATATCCTTTTCTCATACATCATTTTGCTCTAAATTAAGATTTTAAAATTATGCAAACAAAAGTTGGGAAATATGATAAAGTTTAGATTTTGAATTTCTAACAGTTTTTTGGTTGCAGTGGCTAAACTAAGCTTCATAGAGGTCTTATATGTATGACTGTCTCCCACTATTTTGACATATCCTAACTTTCTTTCATACATTATATTCCTCTATCGTTAGTTTTTACAGGTGTCTGCATACAAAATTCAAATTTTGAATTTTCAACTGTTTTTTCTCGTAGCGGCTAAACTAAGCTTCCTAGGGTGCGAATATGTATGCTTGAATCCTATCTTTTTGCTATGTATCATATTTCGCTAAATTGTGTTTTTAAAGGTATGTCCATAGAAAAGTTAGGGAATATGATAAAATTCTGATTTTTCCGCGTTTTCCGGAAGTATTCGTGGAAGTAAATCTCGCTTTTTCTGGAAATATCCATAAAATTTGCAATTTCCAACGGTTTTTGATATAAAATTTGCATATTTTCTTATCAAATTTACCAAAAACACTAATACACACAAAAATTTCCGTTTTCTGTACCAAAAACAGAAATTTTTGAGTGTATTTTTGTGTACGTGAGTAAATTTTACTCACCAATTGTACACATGCACATGATTTTTGTTTGTATTTTTTTATTGAAAATTTCAGAAAATGCAAAAATCTATTTGCTCCGCGAAAATTTCTTTCAGCCCCCTTTCCCCTTATTGCGATGACCCTTTGCCTAATGACAATCAAACACCAGCTACAAGAAAAATTCGCTCTCAGAGCGCATTGTCTGACCTTCAGACGTTGCAGTCGTTCCAAAGCACATACGTTCCATGCGTCATTTGTCTGCTCTTACGTGTCTGCTGTTGCAAAAAATTGGGTACGAAGCCATCTATGGGATCGCGACATCTGGATAGTTATTGTCTGTGGCACAACTGTAGGGCTTTAAGTCTTATATCATAGAAAAACACCGATCTGTCAACCCATTAGGTAAAACCTGTAAAATGCAATTTACTATTTTTTTTTTGTGCGGTTGACACAACTAATTCTGCTGTTCCACTCATATTATTATTTATTTTAAGTTGCTGATAATTTTTCATTTATCGTATACTGTATTTATCACTGTTTTAAATCTTTAAATGTCGCAAGTAATTCATGGCTTCAAACTTAGTTGTAAATTTTCTGTCCTTTCGGTACATTATTTAGAAGTCGCTTTAATATTTGTTCCCCGTTTATGTAAACAATAAACAAATTCATGCATAGTTCTTTTATATTGCAAATCTAAAACACAGAAAATTATTACAAACATTAAAATAACAAGCAAATTTACCTGCTGCTGCTAAATTCTACGTATTGTGGATGTCAACGTGAGGTAATTCTCAACGCCTTTAGTAAAAGCACAACATAATGTAATGTTTCAAGTGAAAATTACAAATAATAGTTAACTATTCTTACCTTCCCATCAAAATCTTATAAATATATACATATATAACCCACGTTATAAGGTTTTTACGATTTATGTTGTTACAACTGGTACTAAGTTTTTCGAATATTAAACTGTTATATGAACAATCTATCAATTTGACCCAATAAGTACACTTTGTTCACTTCCATTCGTTCCACGACTGCATTTGGCATTCATACATACAATCAAGCTCTGCTCATAAACGTCACGTCGCAACGCATTGCATAGTGATAGAAAAAACGAAGTACTAGTTTTAGGCTACTTGTTGCATGATAGTTTGTTGCTTTTGTACAAGCAGCATTGCTATTAGATTTTGAGTGGAGGTGACAGCGGTGTGAAATTGATATTGTTTGTTACAATTGACATAAAATGGCAATTGAAATAAATTTTTACAAATGGCGACGTGTTCTTCCAACAATCAATCAGAATCCCGCAAGTTAGAATTTTGTTCGAATCCATCCTTTCCACGAATAAAATGTTCATGTATGCAAACAGTCACGCTCCGCCCATTAATATCGCATCTGCAATCCATCAAACAGAGATGGGGAAAAACGAGTTTATACGTTCTTTTCTAATTACTGTTTCATAAATTGTTAGTTTTCTTCAGTTATACTTACTGTGTATGTCAACGTGAGGTAATTCTAATCGCCTTTAGTACACGCGAAATTTAATGTAATGTTTCAAGTGAAAAGTTATAAGTGGTATTAAGTTTTCCAAATGTTAAACTGTTATATGAACAATCAATCAGATTGACGCAGTAAGTACACGTTATTCAATTCCATTCGTTTCACGACTGCATTTGCCATTCATACATACAATCATACATGGGTTGCGAGTGGGGCGAGAGCGGTTTGAATTTGATATTGTTTGTTACAATTGACATAAAATTACAATTGGAATAAATTTTTGCAGATGGCGACGTGTTCTACCAACAAGCAATCAGAATGACGCAAGTAAGTACATTTTGTTCGATTCCATCTGTTCCACGAATGAAATGTCCATGTATACAAACGTCACCACCACAACGCAATGCACGGTGATAGAAAAACGAAAAAATGTCGCTTTTGTACAAGCAGCATTGCAATTTGGTTTTGTGTGGTGGTGACACCAGTGTGAAATTGATATTGTTTGTTACAATTGACATAAAATGGCAATTTAAATAAATTTTTACAAATGGCGACGTGTTCTTCCAACAATCAATCAGAATCCCGCAAGTTAGAATTTTGTTCGAATCCATCCTTTCCACGAATAAAATGTTCATGTATGCAAACAGTCACGCTCCGCCCATTAATATCGCATCTGCAATCCATCAAACAGAGATGGGGAAAAACGAGTTTATACGTTCCTTTCTAATTACTGTTTCATAAATTGTTAGTTTTCTTCAGTTATACTTACTGTATATGTCAACGTGAGGTAATTCTAATCGCCTTTAGTACACGCAAAATTTAATGTAATGTTTCAAGTGAAAAGTTATAAGTTGTGTTAGGTTTTTCGAATGTTAAACTGTTATATGAACAATCAATCAGATTGACGCAGTAAGTACACGTTATTCAATTCCATTCGTTTCACGACTGCATTTGCCATTCATACATACAATCATACATGGGTTGCGAGTGGGGCGAGAGCGGTTTGAATTTGATATTGTTTGTTACAATTGACATAAAATTACAATTGGAATAAATTTTTGCAGATGGCGACGTGTTCCACCAACAATCAATCAGAATGACGGAAGTAAGTACATTTTGTTCGATTCCATCCGTTCCACGAATGAAATGTCCGTGAGTACAAACATTCACGCTCCGCCCAGTAAGGTATTAGTTTTGTCCAATTATTTTGCAGTTGGGTTGAGTCATTATAAGAACGCTGTGTATTCTAATCAATTATTTGGCGTTCATAAATTACGCCGATTGAACTGAGAAATTGGGAACTGCTTTGATTGCTTGTGCAACTGGAATCTGAACAAATGGAAGAGAGAACAAAAATGTACATTGCGAAATTGCATGAAACTATCGTCTTTCCTTTCCTATTGATCATTATGGTGTTGTGAAATGATATATAGCGGATACATTTTGTGATTGGGTGACTTAAACAATTTATTAGGTTACATTGGATGCTGTCTTCTCTGACGTATCTACACACATTTGATGCTAATAATAGAGTTTGTTGTTGTTACGCAACAAACTAATTATGAATTAAATCTTCAAACGTACATAAAAAAATATAACATAAAAAAAAACGTTGCAAGTAATTCATGGTTTGAAAGTTTGGTGTAAATTTTCTATCCTATTGGTACATTATTTACAAGACGCTATAGAATTTGTTCACCGTTTATGTAAACAATAAATAAACCCATGCATAGTTCTTTCATTTTGCAAACCTAAAAGACAGAAAATTTTTACAAATATTAAAATAACTAACAAATTTACCTGCGGCTGCTAAATTATGCGTACTGCGTATGTCAATTTGAGGTAATTCTCAACGTTTTAGTAAAACCAAAACATAATGTAATGTTTCATGTGAAAATTACAAATTATGCTAAACTATTATTGCCTTAAATCAACTTCTTATAAATTTATACAAATATAACCAAAGTTATAAGGTTTTTACGATTTGTTTTATTACAACTGTTATTAAGTTTTTCGAATGTGAAACTGTTATATGAACAATCAATCAGATTGACGCAATAACGACACTCTGTTCAATTCCATTCGTTTCACGACTGCATTTGCCATTCATACATACAATCATACATGGGTTGCGAGTGGGGCGAGAGCGGTTTGAATTTGATATTGTTTGTTACAATTGACATAAAATTACAATTGGAATAAATTTTTGCAGATGGCGACGTGTTCCACCAACAATCAATCAGAATGACGGAAGTAAGTACATTTTGTTCGATTCCATCCGTTCCACGAATGAAATGTCCGTGAGTACAAACATTCACGCTCCGCCCAGTAAGGTATTAGTTTTGTCCAATTATTTTGCAGTTGGGTTGAGTCATTATAAGAACGCTGTGTATTCTAATCAATTATTTGGCGTTCATAAATTACGCCGATTGAACTGAGAAATTGGGAACTGCTTTGATTGCTTGTGCAACTGGAATCTGAACAAATGGAAGAGAGAACAAAAATGTACATTGCGAAATTGCATGAAACTATCGTCTTTCCTTTCCTATTGATCATTATGGTGTTGTGAAATGATATATAGCGGATACATTTTGTGATTGGGTGACTTAAACAATTTATTAGGTTACATTGGATGCTGTCTTCTCTGACGTATCTACACACATTTGATGCTAATAATAGAGTTTGTTGTTGTTACGCAACAAACTAATTATGAATTAAATCTTCAAACGTACATAAAAAAATATAACATAAAAAAAAACGTTGCAAGTAATTCATGGTTTGAAAGTTTGGTGTAAATTTTCTATCCTATTGGTACATTATTTACAAGACGCTATAGAATTTGTTCACCGTTTATGTAAACAATAAATAAACCCATGCATAGTTCTTTCATTTTGCAAACCTAAAAGACAGAAAATTTTTACAAATATTAAAATAACTAACAAATTTACCTGCGGCTGCTAAATTATGCGTACTGCGTATGTCAATTTGAGGTAATTCTCAACGTTTTAGTAAAACCAAAACATAATGTAATGTTTCATGTGAAAATTACAAATTATGCTAAACTATTATTGCCTTAAATCAACTTCTTATAAATTTATACAAATATAACCAAAGTTATAAGGTTTTTACGATTTGTTTTATTACAACTGTTATTAAGTTTTTCGAATGTGAAACTGTTATATGAACAATCAATCAGATTGACGCAATAACGACACTCTGTTCAATTCCATTCGTTCCATGACTGGAATTGCAATTTATACATACAATCAAGCTCTGCCCATAAACTTCACCACCAAACGCAATGCACTGTGATGAAAAACGAAAAAAGTATTTTTCTTTTGTACAAGCAGCATTGCAATTGGTCATGGAGATGACAGTGGTTTGAATTTGATATTGTTGGTTACAATTGACATAAAATGTGATTGTTTTGCAAATGGCGACGTGTGCTACCAATAATCAATCAGAATGACGCACCCCAGTAGGTTTTGTTCGATTCCATCTATTCCACGAATAAAATGATGATGTGTGCAAATAATCACGCTCCGCCGATTAAAGTGTTAGTTTCGTCCGGTTATTTTGCACTTGGGTTGAGTCATTATTGGAACGCTGTGTATTCTAATGCATTATTTGGCGTTAATAAACTTCTTTGATTGGCCAGAGCAAATATGAACTGCTTTGATTGGTTGAGCAATTGGAACGTGTACAAATAGAACGGAGAAGAAAACTCTACGATGTGAAATTATATGAAATTAACGTGTTTCCTTTGTCTATTGGTCTTGATAATGGTGTGAAATGATATTTAGCGAGGACATGTTGTGTTTGGATGATTTAATCAATTTATTAAGTATTGATGGAACACTGTCTTGTTGAACAAATATTCATACATTTGATCACTTACTCATCTAAACCACAATTTAACAAAATTATTGTTAATATTATTGTTTTTTTTTTTTTTTTTACAAACATATTTAAATTATCTCATTTGAATATTTAGATTAGATAATTTCAATATTTAAATCACATCATTTTAATATTTAAATTACATCATTTACATATTTAAATTACATCATTTGAATATTTAAATTACACCATTTGCATATTTAAATTAGATGATTTACATATTTAAATAAGGTGATTTGCATATTTAAAATAGATGATTTACATATTTAAAATAGATGATTTAAATATTAAAATAAGCTGAATTTGCATATATAAATGAGATAATTGGAATATTTACATGAGATGGTAGTGATAGAACGTATGGAAGCAATGATTTAACGTATGGATGAGTAAAAGTTGTAACATAACATGACAGAGGACTTGTATGAATTAGGGAAGGATTGAATGGCAAAGGGATGGAGTATGTTATAGACGAACGTGTTGTGAAGTAATGCAACGGATGGATGAGTAAAAGTATGAACATAACATGACAAAGTGATAAAGAAAAGTATACTTCCTATGATATAAGGTAAAGAGAAAGTATGAGGAAAAAATTATAAAACCATTGACTCATAATATTATTATGTTTTTTTTTAAAACATATTTAAATTATCTCATTTGAATATTTAGATTAGATAATTTACATATTTAAATCACATCATTTTAATATTTAAATTACATCATTTGAATATTTAAATTACATCATTTGAATATTTAAATTACACCATTTGCATATTTAAATTAGATGATTTACATATTTAAATAAGGTGATTTGCATATTTAAAATAGATGATTTACATATTTAAAATAGATGATTTAAATATTCAAATAAGCTGAATTTGCATATATAAATGAGATAATTGGAATATTTACATGAGATGGTAGTGATAGAACGTATGGAAGCAATGATTTAACGTATGGATGAGTAAAAGTTGTAACATAACATGACAGAGGACTTGTATGAATTAGGGAAGGATTGAATGGCAAAGGGATGGAGTATGTTATAGACGAACGTGTTGTGAAGTAATGCAACGGATGGATGAGTAAAAGTATGAACATAACATGACAAAGTGATAAAGAAAAGTATACTTCCTATGATATAAGGTGAAGAGAAAGTATGAGGAAAAAATTATAAAATCATTGAACCACAAAGCACATCCGTAAATGGACTCATAATATTATTATGTTTTTTTTTTAAAACATATTTAAATTATCTCATTTAATAGTAGGAGTATTTATAAGCCTACTATTTTCCAAAAATAAAAATAAAAATAAAATAAAATTATCTCATTTGAATATTTAGATTAGATAATTTACATATTTAAATCACATCATTTTAATATTTAAATTACATCATTTGAATATTTAAATTACATCATTTGAATATTTAAATTACACCATTTGCATATTTAAATTAGATGATTTACATATTTAAATAAGGTGATTTGCATATTTAAAATAGATGATTTACATATTTAAAATAGATGATTTAAATATTCAAATAAGCTGAATTTGCATATATAAATGAGATAATTGGAATATTTACATGAGATGGTAGTGATAGAACGTATGGAAGCAATGATTTAACGTATGGATGAGTAAAAGTTGTAACATAACATGACAGAGGACTTGTATGAATTAGGGAAGGATTGAATGGCAAAGGGATGGAGTATGTTATAGACGAACGTGTTGTGAAGTAATGCAACGGATGGATGAGTAAAAGTATGAACATAACATGACAAAGTGATAAAGAAAAGTATACTTCCTATGATATAAGGTAAAGAGAAAGTATGAGGAAAAAATTATAAAACCATTGACTCATAATATTATTATGTTTTTTTTTAAAACATATTTAAATTATCTCATTTGAATATTTAGATTAGATAATTTACATATTTAAATCACATCATTTTAATATTTAAATTACATCATTTGAATATTTAAATTACATCATTTGAATATTTAAATTACACCATTTGCATATTTAAATTAGATGATTTACATATTTAAATAAGGTGATTTGCATATTTAAAATAGATGATTTACATATTTAAAATAGATGATTTAAATATTCAAATAAGCTGAATTTGCATATATAAATGAGATAATTGGAATATTTACATGAGATGGTAGTGATAGAACGTATGGAAGCAATGATTTAACGTATGGATGAGTAAAAGTTGTAACATAACATGACAGAGGACTTGTATGAATTAGGGAAGGATTGAATGGCAAAGGGATGGAGTATGTTATAGACGAACGTGTTGTGAAGTAATGCAACGGATGGATGAGTAAAAGTATGAACATAACATGACAAAGTGATAAAGAAAAGTATATTTATTTATTTTTATTTTTGTAAAATAGTAGGCTTATGAATACTCCTACTATTAGCTTATTTATTAATCTAACCCTAAGAGAAGGCTCCTACAGTGGAGGCCAAATGTGCTCCTCTTCCTAGGAAGCGGGAACATTTGGGAATATATTGTTCTAACCTAGCTTAAGACTATGCTGGGCTGACTATAGTCTTGGCCAGCGCAGGGAGAAGCCCTTGTGAAAAACTACTTTTGCCGTTTACAAATTAGCTTGAATATTCTCCCAGTGGGCTTTGTTTGTTAACATCTGTCTTATCTTGTACCTTTGCCTACCTCTGCATTCTGAGGCTTACAATGTTTGGAGTAAGTTATTTTTATTTATTTATAGTTTTTGTTGTTTTTTGATAACGTAGGCTTATATGTACTCCTACTAATGACTTAGTAAGTTTTAATATTTGTTTGTATTTGCTTATTATACTCTTGATTGAACAGTAATAATTAGTAAGGGGTTAGTTGGTCCTGGCTCTTAGCTAAATTGAACTTACACTACTTTTGGGTTAGTCCTGTTAGTATGACTTTCCAACAAGTTCTTGCTCTTGACTCTACTAGTTCGGGGAAGGATGACTCCTCTTTTTACCGTGTGCATACTCCGTTTTTTTTTTTTTTTAAATGGCTTGAATGTAGCCTAGGCCGTCTAAGAGTTTAAAGAGCTGGGAGTCCTCACCTTGCTTCGGGTCCAGGAGGACCGTTAGCGGGGGAGGTTCTCCTGCGAAGAAGTTCCACGTCCTTCTACAATGTTTGAGCAGGTGAATTAGACTAAGAGGCCCTCCACAGGTGTTGCATTGAGGCTTTTCGGATCGGTCGAACCAGTGTCCGTGTGTGAGCTTCGTGGTGCCTAGTCTTATCCTGGTGAGTATTCTCACTTTGATATTGTTGAGGGATGGGTTGAGGATTGGAGGATCTAAGGAAAACCAATGTCTTTTTAGGAAGGTGTCAGTATCTCGCCATCTGCTCCATCTTAATGCTTGTTCTCCTTTCATAGCTATAGCCCTGCAGAAATTTTCGCTAGGAGGTAGAATTTCCGAATCGCCTCTGCCTGGTGTTTTGGCTAAGGCGTCCGCTCTTTCGTTTCCCTCTATTCCTGCGTGTCCTGGGATCCAACCCAGTCTGATATTTCCTTTATTCTTAATGAGGCTATTTCTTATGTACTTTGCCATGAAGGATTTGTTTCTGGTATTGAACACTGCGTTGATGGAGCCTTTAGAGTCTGTTAAGATGAGGATCTTTTCGGTACTACTCGATGCTTGTTTGGTAGCTTCGAAGATGGCGTATAGTTCTGCCACTGATGCCGATACACTCTGGTGTAACTCTAACTTGAAGTATGTTGCGTACTGATGCTGTCTGTAAATAACAGCTGCTGCCGTCGAAGAATTGTCCTTAGAAGAGGCATCCGTGTAAATGATTGTCTCATTTTTATGCTCCTCGTGCCATTCTAGGTATTTTGCCTTAAGAATTAAATCTCCGGTCTGGTGTTTGCTACAGCCCGGGAGGACTGTCACCTTGCAGCTCTCTAGGAGCTGGGTGGTGTATATCTCTCCCCTATTTATGGCGTAGGTAGTAGGAAGCGGTCCTCCTCTGTCTCTGTAACGCGTCCATGCCAGATAAAGGGACGATGGTTTGAAAGGATTAACCTGTATATGTTTGAAGTTCTTGATGGCTTTGTGGTGTGGTTTGATAGGGTTGACTAGGTTTTTGGCGATTAAGTTTATTGTTCTGCCTGATATTAGATTATTAATTTCGAAGCCGGCCTCTATGGCCAGAGCTTCATTTTTCGTTGGACCCAAGGCTCCTAGCATGCAGCGAAGTACCTTCCTTATTGTCGTTTCCAGTGAGGCTAGGGTGGTTTTTGGGGCATGACCATATAGCGTGATGCCGTATCCACATGTTCCGTTCAGAAGTGTCTTGGTCATGTGCCTCAGCGAGTCGCTTGGCACCCGCGAGTTTCGGGATGTGAGCATTTTGGTGAGGTTTCCTATCTTTTCTACTTTTTTACACACCTCTTTGATGTGTAGATCCCATCTCAAGGCCTTACTGAATGTTACCCCTAGGATTTTGAGTTTATGACTGGGCTGTATTCTCAGATTGCTTTTGGCTACTGTTTCCATAATGCACTTTCTTCTCCTGCAGATATGTAAGAGTTCTGCAGTTTTCTCTGGTATGATGGCACTTACTTTTCTGCACCATTCTTCTATCGCCTCTCGCGCAGCTACCAACCTGCTTATGGCGTCTTCGCCTTCCGCCGTTATGAAGATGTTGTCTGCATAGATATAGAGTCTGACATTCGCCACCTTCTTAATCTTACTTACCAGAGCTGATATATATATGTTGAACAGCACCGGTGATAATGGGCTACCTTGTGGTGTCCCGTTGTCTATTCTACCCGGTGCCGAAGTATTTCCATTTATTGTGGTGGAGATTGTTCTGTATTTTGCAAAGCTCACGATAAGATTGATGGACTCTGTGTTAAAACCCCATCTTCTCATCTGCCTCGCTACCTCTACTATGGTAAGTCTTTCGTAGGCTTTCTGTAGGTCTAGTGAGAGGATCATACCGTGTTTTTTGTCTGATAACCATCCTGCTACTTCATGCTCCAGCTCTAACAAAAGGGACTCTGTCCCTCTGCCCGGTCTAAAACCATGCAGCTCTGAAGGTAATTTGTCCTCTATCATTCTTCCTAGCCTTTCTGCTAAGATACCTTCCAGTATCTTTGACATGCAAGGTAGGAATGAGATAGGTCTGAAGTCACTGACTTCTCTTGATTCTCCTGCACTTCTTTTTGGGATAGGTTTAATGATGGAGTGCTTCCAAGCGTGTGGGTATATTCCTTCCACTATAATTTTGTTATAAAGATTGAGGAGTCTCGTAGAGAAGTCATTACCCGCTTCCCTGATCATCTTGTATGTAATCTGATCTCTGCCAGGTGTTCTTCCTTTCAGCTTATTCATTTTATCTGAAAGTTCTTTGTGACCGAGAGGGTAAGTAATATTTCGATTTGGGCTGTGTATTGCCATGATTTTGCCTTCTAAGATGTCCCTCTTTTCTTTAAGTAGCGCTATTGGGTAGTGCTCATCTTCTGAGTATTGCGTGTAGTTGTTGTTGAAGGTGGCCGCAATTTCTTTTGAATCAGTGAGTGTGCTTCTACCATCTGTTTGTATCATCGCTACATATGTTTCTTTCTTTAAGCCCTTGCAAGCCTTCAGTCGAGCCCAAGCCTGTCTCACGTTGTTTCTGCAGTCGAATCCCTCCGAGAAGGTCCTCCAGGATTCCCTTTTGGCCTCCTCTATTAGGTTTTTAACTTCCGCATTGGCTCGTCTCAGTAGATTGTAGGTGGTGTTATTCGGATGTCTTCTATGTATTTTCAGGATGTTGTTCCTTTTCGACATCGCTTCTTGTATGTCTTCATTGAACCAGCATGGTTTCCTCCTATTACATCCGTGCGAGACCGGTATTGCTGTTTCAGCAGCTCTTTTTAATATTTTTGTAAGGTTTGCCGCTTCACCATTTATACTGCCTTTTGCCGGTCTCCAGTTGCAGAGATTGGATGCTGTCGTGCGAAATAGGTTCCAATCTGCCCTGGTTTCGACAAATCTGGCTTCTCTGCGTGAGCCAGCCATTTTGTAGTTGCTCGAGATGACGATTGGGAAGTGGTCGCTTCCCTCTGTCGAAGGGTGTACACGCCATTCCAGCGATTGTGCGAGACTTTCAGAGGCTATTGTTAAGTCTATGGCTGTATACGTGCCTCTAGTTGACAATAAGGTGGGAGAGCCGTCATTGAGAGCTACCAGATTTTCTCTTTCCAACGTATCCATAATGCAACGGCCTCTTCTGTCAGTCATTGAGTTCCCCCAGGCCGTCGAATGTGCATTGAAGTCTCCTCCAATACACTTTCTTCCTGATATCTGCGATACCAGTTGGTCCAGGTCCCTCTCCTGATAGGAGTGGTCGTGCTCCACGTACACATTGACTAGTGAAATCTCTGGGTTTCCTTGTACTTCTATACAATTCGCAGTGATTCTACCATTGAGTGATACCTCCTTGTGTGGGATACTTCTTTTAATCAAGGTGGCCACTCCGCCCCTTCCTCTGAATTTACTCTTATGGTAGATGGCGTAATTGCCTTGGCAACTTGGAACATTATCCTTGAACTTCGTTTCCTGTAGAAGAATGATGTCCGGGTTGTATAAATATACTAGGTACCTTAGGGAAGCGATATTGTTGTGATATCCCCTGATGTTCCATTGCAAGATACTGAGGTTTTTGCTGGACCTAGACATGGGATTATTTAGGGAGTGTGTTGATGTAATATTGGGATGTTGGGAACTCATTTTAGTATCGGGTTAGGTATCTGGGGTTGGTTAAGTTGAGGGAGGGGTTTAATCTGTCAACATTTCAATGTCTGGATCTTTACCTGGGCTTGAGTCTCTGCTGAGGTTTTTCTTATTGCTTACCGTTTTACGCGCCACTTTTCCGAAGATGGCTCTAGCCGCTGGTAGCCCTTGTTTGGTATATATTTCTACATATGTACATTTTGGATTTTCTTCAATTATCTTTATAATTTCTTCTCTGCAAAAATTGTATACTTCTTGGATGTCTTCTAATTTTTTAGTTTCGTCCTCCGTGCCTTCTTTGTAATTACCTACATCTAGGATGGGGATTACTCCCGGTAACGTGAGGTTTTTTAGGTAAAAAGAAGTGTCATCCTTCCTTTCATCCCAACTTGTTAAAACTAGTTTGCTAATGTCGTTGATGTGGGATTTGGCTCCTTTGTTACTGGGTTTTTTTGTGTTGTTTTCTGTTGTCCGCGTGGTTGAGTTATTTGTATTTGGATGATGGTTAGCCCCATTACTGGAAGCAGTCTTCGCTATTGATGTTGTGTTCGTTGATGTTGTGGGTGTGTCGTGGGTGACCGTGATCGTCATTGGGGTTGTGTCTTGGGTATTTTTAGCTGGAGTTCTGTGGTTTGATTCTTTCGTGTCATTCTGTGTTGGATTTGTGTTGATTGAGGTAGGTGCCGTCGCTGTTTTTTCTGGTGTGTTCGTGTTGTTTACTGGTTTGTTCGCTAGTATCAGCCTTTCGGCTGCCGTCATATTCCTTGTTCTAATGAAGTTTTGTAAGTCTCCGTATCTATCGAAGAAGAGCTTTTTAGCTTCGTACTTCGTTAGACCATCTTGTGCTATAATTGCTTCGATCTCTTTGGCCATGATCCATTTAGGGCAGGTGGCGTCAGCTGATCCATGGTCGGTGGTTTCACAATTCACACAAAAGGATCCTTCGCAAGCATGAACCTCTGTTCTTGTTTGTCCGCACTTACCACAAATCTCTGTTCCGGTAGGGCAGTATTTGTTTGTGTGTCCCAGTTTTTGACAGGATCTACAACGTTTTGGGCTAGGAATGTATACCCTCACGTCCACTTTTCTAAAGCCAACGGTGACCTTTTTTGGCAGTTCTAGCTGGTCAAACGTTATTATGACAAGTCCGAATGGTCTTGGTGTTAAATTAGCTAGATTTTGACCATTGCCGAAGTTCCTTGGGACTCTTTTGGGTGAGTATACTTCCTTTACTGGGTGGAAATACGCTAGCCCTTCCTTGATTTCTTCGTCCGACATGTTTATGAGGTCTGGACAGAAGATGACTCCCTTGCAGCAATTAAGTGTGTCGTGTCTTGTGATTTCCACATCATATTCGCCAATCTTACTTGTATTCAACAGTTTTTCTGCTGAAAGTGAGTCTTTCACCTTCACTACTAAGTCCCCGTCTCTGTTGAAGGATGCTTTTGCCCAGTTCTTTGTGATCTTACCCAGAAAAAATTCTAGCTTGAACCTGTTCAAGTTGACCATTTTTTTCCCAGGGACCTGAGACGAGATCCGGAGGTACATCTCTGAGCACAGCTGTGTTTTTACTTTCATTCCTGGAAACGCTTTCTCGTCGTTGATATTGTATGTTTTTCCCCTTGGCACCTTCCGTTTCGGGATGGTACCCTCCCCTGGAGGGTCTTCTCCTGGGGACTTACTCCCCATCCTCACAGGCGTGTAACTATAGGTTTAATATTTTTATTATTTTTTAGACCAGACTCCGCAAGTAAAATTCCTAAAGCGACGAGGCAGTACCACCCTGTCCGAGTAGTGTCCGATCTATTCCACTGATAAGCGACGCGTGTTACGTTGTGCAATCGTATTTTGATAACACCGCGTGCTACGTTGCGCAATACGAATTTTGAGGGAAAACCTTATAAAATCTCGCCGAAATCTACTGTCTTCAATATATGTTGAACTCTTATGTACCGACTATCCAATCCGCTCCTTTTAACACTTTAAACTGGTTTATAGTCTATTAATTTTAAGTAAATTGTGTATTTATATGAGAACTCTTAAAAATCGCCTACACGTTGTCAAGATAACACCGGGTGACTGTGAGAAAAGTATACTTCCTATGATATAAGGTAAAGAGAAAGTATGAGGAAAAAATTATAAAACCATTGACTCATAATATTATTATGTTTTTTTTTAAAACATATTTAAATTATCTCATTTGAATATTTAGATTAGATAATTTACATATTTAAATCACATCATTTTAATATTTAAATTACATCATTTGAATATTTAAATTACATCATTTGAATATTTAAATTACACCATTTGCATATTTAAATTAGATGATTTACATATTTAAATAAGGTGATTTGCATATTTAAAATAGATGATTTACATATTTAAAATAGATGATTTAAATATTCAAATAAGCTGAATTTGCATATATAAATGAGATAATTGGAATATTTACATGAGATGGTAGTGATAGAACGTATGGAAGCAATGATTTAACGTATGGATGAGTAAAAGTTGTAACATAACATGACAGAGGACTTGTATGAATTAGGGAAGGATTGAATGGCAAAGGGATGGAGTATGTTATAGACGAACGTGTTGTGAAGTAATGCAACGGATGGATGAGTAAAAGTATGAACATAACATGACAAAGTGATAAAGAAAAGTATACTTCCTATGATATAAGGTAAAGAGAAAGTATGAGGAAAAAATTATAAAACCATTGACTCATAATATTATTATGTTTTTTTTTAAAACATATTTAAATTATCTCATTTGAATATTTAGATTAGATAATTTACATATTTAAATCACATCATTTTAATATTTAAATTACATCATTTGAATATTTAAATTACATCATTTGAATATTTAAATTACACCATTTGCATATTTAAATTAGATGATTTACATATTTAAATAAGGTGATTTGCATATTTAAAATAGATGATTTACATATTTAAAATAGATGATTTAAATATTCAAATAAGCTGAATTTGCATATATAAATGAGATAATTGGAATATTTACATGAGATGGTAGTGATAGAACGTATGGAAGCAATGATTTAACGTATGGATGAGTAAAAGTTGTAACATAACATGACAGAGGACTTGTATGAATTAGGGAAGGATTGAATGGCAAAGGGATGGAGTATGTTATAGACGAACGTGTTGTGAAGTAATGCAACGGATGGATGAGTAAAAGTATGAACATAACATGACAAAGTGATAAAGAAAAGTATACTTCCTATGATATAAGGTAAAGAGAAAGTATGAGGAAAAAATTATAAAACCATTGACTCATAATATTATTATGTTTTTTTTTAAAACATATTTAAATTATCTCATTTGAATATTTAGATTAGATAATTTACATATTTAAATCACATCATTTTAATATTTAAATTACATCATTTGAATATTTAAATTACATCATTTGAATATTTAAATTACACCATTTGCATATTTAAATTAGATGATTTACATATTTAAATAAGGTGATTTGCATATTTAAAATAGATGATTTACATATTTAAAATAGATGATTTAAATATTCAAATAAGCTGAATTTGCATATATAAATGAGATAATTGGAATATTTACATGAGATGGTAGTGATAGAACGTATGGAAGCAATGATTTAACGTATGGATGAGTAAAAGTTGTAACATAACATGACAGAGGACTTGTATGAATTAGGGAAGGATTGAATGGCAAAGGGATGGAGTATGTTATAGACGAACGTGTTGTGAAGTAATGCAACGGATGGATGAGTAAAAGTATGAACATAACATGACAAAGTGATAAAGAAAAGTATACTTCCTATGATATAAGGTAAAGAGAAAGTATGAGGAAAAAATTATAAAACCATTGACTCATAATATTATTATGTTTTTTTTTAAAACATATTTAAATTATCTCATTTGAATATTTAGATTAGATAATTTACATATTTAAATCACATCATTTTAATATTTAAATTACATCATTTGAATATTTAAATTACATCATTTGAATATTTAAATTACACCATTTGCATATTTAAATTAGATGATTTACATATTTAAATAAGGTGATTTGCATATTTAAAATAGATGATTTACATATTTAAAATAGATGATTTAAATATTCAAATAAGCTGAATTTCCATATATAAATGAGATAATTGGAATATTTACATGAGATGGTAGTGATAGAACGTATGGAAGCAATGATTTAACGTATGGATGAGTAAAAGTTGTAACATAACATGACAGAGGACTTGTATGAATTAGGGAAGGATTGAATGGCAAAGGGATGGAGTATGTTATAGACGAACGTGTTGTGAAGTAATGCAACGGATGGATGAGTAAAAGTATGAACATAACATGACAAAGTGATAAAGAAAAGTATACTTCCTATGATATAAGGTAAAGAGAAAGTATGAGCAAAAAATTATAAAACCATTGACTCATAATATTATTATGTTTTTTTTTAAAACATATTTAAATTATCTCATTTGAATATTTAGATTAGATAATTTACATATTTAAATCACATCATTTTAATATTTAAATTACATCATTTGAATATTTAAATTACATCATTTGCATATTTAAATTACACCATTTGCATATTTAAATTAGATGATTTACATATTTAAATAAGGTGATTTGCATATTTAAAATAGATGATTTACATATTTAAAATAGATGATTTAAATATTCAAATAAGCTGAATTTCCATATATAAATGAGATAATTGGAATATTTACATGAGATGGTAGTGATAGAACGTATGGAAGCAATGATTTAACGTATGGATGAGTAAAAGTTGTAACATAACATGACAGAGGACTTGTATGAATTAGGGAAGGATTGAATGGCAAAGGGATGGAGTATGTTATAGACGAACGTGTTGTGAAGTAATGCAACGGATGGATGAGTAAAAGTATGAACATAACATGACAAAGTGATAAAGAAAAGTATACTTCCTATGATATAAGGTAAAGAGAAAGTATGAGGAAAAAATTATAAAACCATTGACTCATAATATTATTATGTTTTTTTTTAAAACATATTTAAATTATCTCATTTGAATATTTAGATTAGATAATTTACATATTTAAATCACATCATTTTAATATTTAAATTACATCATTTGAATATTTAAATTACATCATTTGAATATTTAAATTACACCATTTGCATATTTAAATTAGATGATTTACATATTTAAATAAGGTGATTTGCATATTTAAAATAGATGATTTACATATTTAAAATAGATGATTTAAATATTCAAATAAGCTGAATTTGCATATATAAATGAGATAATTGGAATATTTACATGAGATGGTAGTGATAGAACGTATGGAAGCAATGATTTAACGTATGGATGAGTAAAAGTTGTAACATAACATGACAGAGGACTTGTATGAATTAGGGAAGGATTGAATGGCAAAGGGATGGAGTATGTTATAGACGAACGTGTTGTGAAGTAATGCAACGGATGGATGAGTAAAAGTATGAACATAACATGACAAAGTGATAAAGAAAAGTATACTTCCTATGATATAAGGTAAAGAGAAAGTATGAGGAAAAAATTATAAAACCATTGACTCATAATATTATTATGTTTTTTTTTAAAACATATTTCAATTATCTCATTTGAATATTTAGATTAGATAATTTACATATTTAAATCACATCATTTTAATATTTAAATTACATCATTTGAATATTTAAATTACATCATTTGAATATTTAAATTACACCATTTGCATATTTAAATTAGATGATTTACATATTTAAATAAGGTGATTTGCATATTTAAAATAGATGATTTACATATTTAAAATAGATGATTTAAATATTCAAATAAGCTGAATTTCCATATATAAATGAGATAATTGGAATATTTACATGAGATGGTAGTGATAGAACGTATGGAAGCAATGATTTAACGTATGGATGAGTAAAAGTTGTAACATAACATGACAGAGGACTTGTATGAATTAGGGAAGGATTGAATGGCAAAGGGATGGAGTATGTTATAGACGAACGTGTTGTGAAGTAATGCAACGGATGGATGAGTAAAAGTATGAACATAACATGACAAAGTGATAAAGAAAAGTATACTTCCTATGATATAAGGTAAAGAGAAAGTATGAGGAAAAAATTATAAAACCATTGACTCATAATATTATTATGTTTTTTTTTAAAACATATTTAAATTATCTCATTTGAATATTTAGATTAGATAATTTACATATTTAAATCACATCATTTTAATATTTAAATTACATCATTTGAATATTTAAATTACATCATTTGAATATTTAAATTACACCATTTGCATATTTAAATTAGATGATTTACATATTTAAATAAGGTGATTTGCATATTTAAAATAGATGATTTACATATTTAAAATAGATGATTTAAATATTCAAATAAGCTGAATTTGCATATATAAATGAGATAATTGGAATATTTACATGAGATGGTAGTGATAGAACGTATGGAAGCAATGATTTAACGTATGGATGAGTAAAAGTTGTAACATAACATGACAGAGGACTTGTATGAATTAGGGAAGGATTGAATGGCAAAGGGATGGAGTATGTTATAGACGAACGTGTTGTGAAGTAATGCAACGGATGGATGAGTAAAAGTATGAACATAACATGACAAAGTGATAAAGAAAAGTATACTTCCTATGATATAAGGTAAAGAGAAAGTATGAGGAAAAAATTATAAAACCATTGACTCATAATATTATTATGTTTTTTTTTAAAACATATTTAAATTATCTCATTTGAATATTTAGATTAGATAATTTACATATTTAAATCACATCATTTTAATATTTAAATTACATCATTTGAATATTTAAATTACATCATTTGAATATTTAAATTACACCATTTGCATATTTAAATTAGATGATTTACATATTTAAATAAGGTGATTTGCATATTTAAAATAGATGATTTACATATTTAAAATAGATGATTTAAATATTCAAATAAGCTGAATTTCCATATATAAATGAGATAATTGGAATATTTACATGAGATGGTAGTGATAGAACGTATGGAAGCAATGATTTAACGTATGGATGAGTAAAAGTTGTAACATAACATGACAGAGGACTTGTATGAATTAGGGAAGGATTGAATGGCAAAGGGATGGAGTATGTTATAGACGAACGTGTTGTGAAGTAATGCAACGGATGGATGAGTAAAAGTATGAACATAACATGACAAAGTGATAAAGAAAAGTATACTTCCTATGATATAAGGTAAAGAGAAAGTATGAGGAAAAAATTATAAAACCATTGACTCATAATATTATTATGTTTTTTTTTAAAACATATTTAAATTATCTCATTTGAATATTTAGATTAGATAATTTACATATTTAAATCACATCATTTTAATATTTAAATTACATCATTTGAATATTTAAATTACATCATTTGAATATTTAAATTACACCATTTGCATATTTAAATTAGATGATTTACATATTTAAATAAGGTGATTTGCATATTTAAAATAGATGATTTACATATTTAAAATAGATGATTTAAATATTCAAATAAGCTGAATTTCCATATATAAATGAGATAATTGGAATATTTACATGAGATGGTAGTGATAGAACGTATGGAAGCAATGATTTAACGTATGGATGAGTAAAAGTTGTAACATAACATGACAGAGGACTTGTATGAATTAGGGAAGGATTGAATGGCAAAGGGATGGAGTATGTTATAGACGAACGTGTTGTGAAGTAATGCAACGGATGGATGAGTAAAAGTATGAACATAACATGACAAAGTGATAATGAAAAGTATACTTCCTATGATATAAGGTAAAGAGAAAGTATGAGGAAAAAATTATAAAACCATTGACTCATAATATTATTATGTTTTTTTTTAAAACATATTTAAATTATCTCATTTGAATATTTAGATTAGATAATTTACATATTTAAATCACATCATTTTAATATTTAAATTACATCATTTGAATATTTAAATTACACCATTTGCATATTTAAATTAGATGATTTACATATTTAAATAAGGTGATTTGCATATTTAAAATAGATGATTTACATATTTAAAATAGATGATTTAAATATTAAAATAAGCTGAATTTGCATATATAAATGAGATAATTGGAATATTTACATGAGATGGTAGTGATAGAACGTATGGAAGCAAATTGAGCGGAAATAGGAGTGATACAATTTATGGTGGAATATCGAAAATAAACAATGAAACTTCTCAACAAGGTCACGAAAGTTTATCTGATGAATTGGTAAAGGACGCTGGATATGAAATAATTAAAAGTGGAAATAGTGA